>CAJNYU010003280.1:109329-121385 GCA_905331475.1 Rotaria socialis | reverse complement strand
TTCCAGTCAGTGAACAGAAATGCAGCAGAATTTTGGATGCCACTATTTTAGCGGAAGATGTACTAATTTGTCAAAATCTGCCATTTTCTGATTAATTTCTGGTTTTTCAGAGAAAGTTTCTGATCGTTTTCTGATTTTGAAAAAATATTTTCTGATTTTTCAATTTTTGATCTGGCCACCCTGGTCACTAAGGTGCCGACGACGCCTGCGAGAAGGAGTTCGAAATATGATTATTTTTTTCCGTTTAAACAAATAATGAACTGATTCCGGCAGGAAAGTAGTGCGAAAATTTGAAAGATGGAAGTAGTATTCCCATTGGAAAAGTCTCGGAATATTTCTAGCTCTTTTCCGCTAAAAACCTTAGGAAATCACCGAAATTTGCCCGGTTTTTCTATCGAAGCCAATGATTTTTTCTGTGAATTCTAGTGAAATCACACTATGTTTGAAACCCAAAACTATCCACCTGTAATAGAATAATTGCATAGCCTTTCTATGTTATATTGCATTACTATTGAATAATTTCATTTATAGTCTCAAAAAATCGAAACAAAAAGATAGCCTCTGTTAATTTTTTTAGAGTATTCCAAAATTTAATACGACGTTCATATCACGTCAACCATATTAACCATGTTATTTAATTTTTATTATAAATTCTCTGAATATATTCTTCTAAAGTATAAACGATTTGTAATTTGCATTTAATTAATACTAATCGTTACAGTAAAAAAATAAGGATAGTTTAGCTACAGAAAAGAAATTCATTTGTTTATTCCAATAAAATTGTTTTACTGAGAGTTAAAATAATAATCCTAGTTTTTATTTGTACTCCATCGAACATCTCCACAAGTATGATGTAATTATTTTGAATTACCTTTTTTGTTTAAAAAACGCGAAATGATTTGAAAGATAAAATTTCATTGAATCATTATTCAACAATCTTTGCCATTCATAAACAAAGTAAAAACAGATGTCATAATAAAAATATAAAAACTAAGCGTTAGATTATACTTATGAATCAACGTTTGAAAATTAGTCATCAAAACTATTTTGCATCCCAATGATTATCAAGATAAAGAAAATAGAACAAACTTCTAAAGTCGAAATTTCATTAAATAATAATATAACTGCAGGTTGTTGTATGGTGTTTTTGAGTGAAAAAGAATGAATGGATAGCTCCAGCTTCGTTTAACAACAAATATAAGTATATCTAATTAATACAAAAAACTGTGAACTTTGATTGGCTTGATAGGCAAAAAATGAACTAGACTATTTGCATCGCAATTAGAATATTAATAAAAAGTTATTTCATCTTTTCGTTACGTCAATAAGCAAACATAATAAGTTTTCAAAATAAACAATCAGCGAATACGATTACTAACATCTACTTTTCCTGTTTTATGATCTAGTTTAACAAAAAATTTGCCCCAGATTTTTATTCGCAAATTAAAATCGGCTTTTCTGTCATGCAACAATTTATTAATCATATAAAATGTTCGATTGTGAGCCTATGTTTCATTGCCACAATGTCAAGTAAAAAGAAACAAGAGACTCGTTTTAGTCTTGATTCGCCTGTTATGAGAGTTATTAAAGAGGTAAAATATATTTTTCAATACGTATATCTACTATTTATTAATATATTTCATTTTAGCCAATCTCAGTTTCAAGTCGAACTAGACCTCAAGCAGAGAAACCAGTAGTAAAACCAGAAAAACCTCCACCTATTATTCGGAATTTTTTACCATATATACCACCAGATGTACTTATGTTTGCTTTGTTCAGTGCTATTCAACGTAAAGCATGGCCACGAGCAAGAAAACTATGTTATGAACTTATGTTATGTGATCCATTAATAAAAACTTATCGTGATCTTTATTATCGAATTGATCATATTATCAAACTTATTGATCAACGTATTCGTCCAAAACATATGGCTAGTAAAGCAGCTACTATTGCAAGTAGACCAGCAAGTGGAAGTAGTAGCAGTAGTAGTGACCATGGAAAATAATTCAATAAAAATTATGCAATAAAAAATAAATTCAGATGATGCTCATTTATTGAAATAAAAGAATTCAATTAATGAATTGAAAGTAATTTAATTGTTAATAACTTCATATAAGTTTCATGAAAACTATGTGTCTTCGCTCGACTCACTGTCCCGTTCAACGCTTTCTATTTACGTGGCTCCATGCATAATGAATATAATCTATAATTTATCTTTCTTCCACAAATGATTCGATGAGTCATAGAGCTTAGAATTTCTCATAAAAAGGTAATAAGAAAACAACAAATCGTTTATTTGTTCTACTTTCATGTTGTTTATTCATAATATATATATGAAATAATCACCAGTGTTGACTTCAGTCTTTTTTCCAATACCTTTATATCTGAAACATCTTTCAAAAAAATGAGAATGCTCAAGAAAACAAATATAATGAAAAGAACTATTGATGCTAATGTTTAACAAATACGATGAGAAACATTTATTGGGTTAGAATATGCTTTTTACTGATATAAATCATTCAATGTAGTATCGGATAAATGAAATATACCAATCTTCGTACACATTATGTAATGCAAATCGGAATCAGTGCGTACTATAGGAACATATCTACATTTCACAAAAAAAAACCAAAACTGTTCTCAGGACACAAAGTTATCAACATTATTATCTATTTCAGACGGGTAAACGGTGTAGAAATCATCATCGAACAGTTGGATTCTATTACCTTGATTCGAACACCTACAATACTAAATATCACCATTCAATCAAATATTTAACTTTTACAAAGAATATCAATTGTTATTAATTACTATCATGATACTCAATTCTGCTACTAAATAGGTTATAATCGATGACTTCCTACAGAGCTTGAAACGGCCTATAAAAGCTTGACGATTATTTGACGATCTGACCAGTAAACATTGGCATATCGATTCGCTCGTATATGATTTAGATCACGAATCTGTATTTTATAATGAAATCAAGTAAATAAATCGCTTCAACGATATATTTCGTATATAGAGGTGATCTTTTGAGAATCTTCAATTCAATATGCATATTTTCATTAATAATGACTAATGCGCTAGATTATAGATACATGTCAATAGATGTCGCGACTCATTAAACAGACATTCCAGCTATTGAACGCCTTACTGCCTTATATAAATTACGCTGCAAAAATAAAAGTCTAATGTATAAATTAAAATTCCTCAGGAGAATAGTACGATCACTTCCCATACGCATATTGAGTCACCTTAAGTAATTCGAACCGAAAATTTAACAATGGACTTTGCTTATGCTCGTCTTCTTTACGTGTATATTTAAAAAGAAGGATCTTTAGATCCCCACTCTGTCAATGTGTTACATTCAACAGACGAAAAAAAATGTTCAAAAAAGTATGTGACGTGAGAAGGCGAGAACAAAAATGCAAAATTTATTTGAAGCTGATTGGACAATCCCTGATTGAGGTAACTCGTATCAGAACAACCAATTCAGACTAATCAGCAGCAGGCGTTTATCTGGTTGTTAAGTTAAATTGAGCCTTAAATTGTGAACATCGTCTATTGTGTTCTGGATAAAAAAAAAACATTTTTAAAAGACTTTAATAAATGCAAAGTTAAAGTTTTAATTTGACTGTGATAATCAATATTTAGATGGTATGCAGTAATTCAAAAAAAGACCATTTATTGCATTCCTCACTTACTAACATTTTTTTCTAGTATTTTCTAAGACAAAACTGTAAATGCCTCGCCTCGTTTGTTTTAGTTGATGAATGATAATAGCAGATATTAATGCTATCAACGTTTTCTATCCATTACAGTTCAATATTAGCAACAAAGGTTCATAATGATACCTACGTTAGGTGTTGACATTAAATTAGAATTCTCATTAATTATAATTAATACGCACACTCAGCAGAGGATGTTCGAAAATAAACGTATGTTAAATAAATTCGAATATTTACACTCCACTATCAGCAAATGTGTTTCTTTCCTGACAGTAGAGAATATTTCAAAGTTTTTCTTCATAGACAAGCAGTTTACTAATACTACTAAAATCCATCATTATTTACTTCAATACAAAGTTTGACCTTTTTATTAGTAATTCTATTTGTAGTCAACTACGAAACATACAAGGCTCAGTATATTTTACTAAAATATATTCTACACAGTAGAACGTTTTCCCTTGATCATTGTTGTAAAAAAAGGCGTGACTATCTGCATTCAAATGCAAATAACTAAGGTTGCCAACTCTTCTACTATTCCCTTGTTTTCACTCTTTTGCGCTGTTCCGATTTTTTCCGTTTTATTGTATAAAACGTGTTGCATGCTTTCTGATGAACATACACACAGAATAAAACCTGTTATTTTGGAACCAATTCTAATTGCTGGCATACAAAAGTGAGTCATCATTGTTTTCTATATGCTTTGAAATTTTGTTAAAATCAAAAAATAAACGCCTAATATTCTCAAAAATAACAAAAATCTACGACAAAAAAGCTTCCGCCATTTTCCGCTTTATTAAAATCAGTTTTGTGCGTTTTTGACTTCATCAGTTAGCAATTCTAGTGCTTTGTGATAAATATGATTTTTATTTTCGATACATTGCTAAAACATTTGGCTATATGAAACAAAGGGTAATAAGCGAAAAATAGAAAAGTATAAATAATTTTTTTAAGGAGTATTATATTAATCTACAGACACTTAAAATCAGAATGCTCAGCAACAAAATATACCGTTGTTGAATAAGACACTGCCCATTATTTTGCCAATAATTATTACCAGGGGCATACCATCCTTGACTGACGGGTGGATAGGAATTATCAGGCTTATTATTATAACTATACATGTTTGGCCTTTGCCAGGGATTATTATTATTGCCTAAATACTGTTGCTGTGATTGCTGAGGTAATGACGGCTGATTCGAATTAATTAGATAGCCACTATAACTAGAATCAGGATCATAGCTTATCGGGAAAATACCGACGTCTGGACGATTTTGAGGTTGGATAAATGAACCATAATTTGGATCAGATCCAACACCTAGAAAGTAAAAATATGTAAAAGCAATGTTTTCTAAGAGTCATCAGTACCATAATAGTAACTGCCCATAATAGAACCACTTGGGTTACTGGCCCAACTTGTTCGTTGGTTAGGAAAGAAAATATTCTGCTTTTGTTGATTCAGTTGACGACGATAGCGACGAAATCCATGTGCTACAAATATCAAGAGTCATATTATCTTACTTATCTGTATTTTATTCTATATATTTTACTCATCGTTATAAAACATAAAGTCACAAGGAAAATTAAATGTAGATTCGAGATCATTCTTTTTATTTTTGTGTTAAAGAATACTGACAATCGGATTGAATCGTTTTGCTTCGCCCTTGTCTTTATGCGTGCGCTTGCGAAAGAGAGAAAGAGTCTAACAACCTTTGTACTGTTTTCTTTTTTTCATGTATCTCATACATGTACGGTTTCTTCTCTTAATATACTAGCCTCATTTATTATGCAATATTACTTGGGTAACCTTGTAGATGAAGATCAAGCATAGAACTTGCCAATGACACTAGCAGTAACCTTATTTCTTTTCCTCTAGAAAGAGAATAACGTAGTGCATTGAATATAATGATGTATTAGGCATGTATTCTATAATAGCTTTCGAATAAACATTCAGTTTATGTTACAAATTAGAGAAAACTGTCATCGATGTAGAATATAATAATAATTATTCATTGTATTGCTTTCATTTTTTTATCTATCTTACTCGTTTCGATTAAAGCTTATTGGTAGCAGATCAATAAGAAAAAAAAACTTTTCCTCTTGAAAGTTTCTTTTGAGGGTTTCATTCTATCATTACGATGCTGAAGAACAATGCTAGTTATTTGAAATTCATAATGTTGAATTAACGAAACATAGTGCATATATTATAGGAGAGCAGAAGTGCGGGTGTGGGTGAATTGAAGACCGAAATTCATTCTCAGTCGCAGCCACATGAGAGAAAAACACTGACTTGTGAAAACATCGAAGTAAAACATTTTTCAGACGGGACTTGAGTATCATTAAATCGATTTCGGATATTTCAACGAGAAGAAGTAAAGTTTGAACAAAAGCAACAATCATCTATCAATCGTTGTTTAATATTTGATGGACTAATGAGAATTTAAAATTTTTATTCGTTATTTTTGGTCGGAAAAAATCATCTGCAGCTCCGTTAGAATTACATAAGAAATTCTATGATAGCACAATTACACTGAAACACAAAATAGCGTTTAAATAGACCAGCAAGACAGTACTGCGAACTCAATTATTTTTACATAATCTTCAGGGAATTTTAGGTAGCTATTGAGATAATACAAGCCGACACAAACATTACAAGTTTCCATCGCTCTATTTAATCTTACAAGTATTGATTCATAAAATGATATTTAGTTTTTATCCAAATTGTATTTCTTCTGTTCGAAATCTAGAAAAAATGAGCAAACAATGCTCTAATTCATGTGTGAAGAATAGCCGACCTTAGGCGTTTTTCGGTGATTATAGTGCCTTTTCTTTGATACTTTCTCAGCATTTTGGAACACTTGAAAATATGTACCGAACAGTTTAAAAATGACTCTAATCGACTACGAGAGCGATAACTATAGATAGACATAATTATTGTCAACGATAGGATATGATATATTTATTGGCTAATTATTCTATTCACGGCGAAAACTAGGTTTTTTGTCTTAACCGAATAAATGTATTTGCAATTTGTTTTCATCTTATATTATGCATCAAACATAATTATGTGGAAACAAGTTATTTATTTCACACAGATATTTTCACCCGTTGTCTTTATCAAATTAATGCACCAGTTCATATCTAGGAAAAATCAATATATCTATTATACATGAGAATTTTTTCTCTGCTATTGTATCCTTATTAGATAAAATATATTCAATAAGTTTCCATAGATTGTCTCCATTAAAAATTTCAACTTTTGAAGTTTATTGCTAAAAGATTAATTAAGATTGTTTATTTAAACTTAGATTATTATGAATCCTAGTCGATTCAACTATGATAATTAGATGCAGGCTATCATATTTAACCGATATTTTAACTGTTTTCTGCTCTTGTAATTGTAGTAATAGTATTTGTCGTTATGCCTATTCGAGTAAACGATCAAGACGATCCGTTTAGATTTGCTGTCGTTGTATCTGTTGCAGTTTTTGTTCAAAGTGTTGGGTCTATGTTTCCTGCTGTTATTGTCTCTGTTGAAGTCTCAGTTGAAAATGCTGTTTTTGTATTAGTGTTATAGTTGAAACTAGATATTGTGTTTCTGTATTTGTTGTTGTTGTTAGTATTATAGTTGAAGAAGAAGAAGTCGTTGTTTCTATGTTTGTTGTTGCTGGTGTTGTAGTTGAAGAAGAAGAAGATGTAGATTCTGTGTGTGTTGATGACAGTGTTGCAGTCGGAGAAGTAGACGTAGGATATGGGTTTACTGAGGATGACGTTGCATTATTTGTGAATATCAAAACTCCAGACTCTTCAAAAGCAGCTGCTGCCGCAGTACTTACACTTTGTTTTAACAACTCAGAAGCGCTCTACTTAGCTGTTATTGTCTCCATGCTATCAGTCACATTGCTAGCTTTGTCAGCTTTGGACAATACCGCATTGCAAGAACTAGCACTAGGGCTTGAATCATTACATCGAGTAAACACAGCAATAGACGGTTTTAAATCTTGAAGTGCGTCAAATATGTCTTGAACTGAAATAGATTCACCTTTATTTACTGAAAAGTAGAGGAACAATTTTGAAGATAAAATAGATAATTGAGTAGTTGCATTGTTTGTTGCATTGCATCGAGTATTATTATTGTTAGTAGCAGTTGTTATTATTGTTGTTAGTAGCAGTTGTTATTATTGTTGTTTTATCATTTTGATCAAGGTTTATGTTGTGTTTTCGTACGAATTGCTTATTGAGACTAACGCATCTTTTACTGCTCATTGTGATTACTAGTGCTGGTGGAAAATACATGACTTCAATATTCAAAAATTTTTCACGAAATTTCTCTTTCAAAACTCTTTTCACTTCATCAATAAATGCTGTCATTGTTTTCAGTACATTATAGAAGAATGGTAGTTCAAATGGTGCGATGGGTCTGTTTAAACTAATGTTTGCTGAAGATTTAAGCACAATTTTAGTGTTTCCACCATCCAATTTTTCTTGACTTCCGATTATAATAATGACAACACGAGATGTTACGACGCTAACACTCACAGCCACTGGCTAAGTTATCAAGACGATTCTCATAAGTACTGAACTGCATCGGGTTTTTTCGGGTTTGCGTAAACAATAAATAAAAACTTTACATCAAGATTAAACTCTTTCTCTAGATGTGAATTCGATAGTGCAATCTTTTAGCTTTCGAATGACGCATTCGGGTTTCAAAAGCTTTTTATTTCTGTCGTTCTACGCAGAAAACGATTGCAAAAAAAATCGGAATCCGGTTTAAATCGGACTCCGATTGTTTTCGTATATTTTCCGTCTTCAATTTCATGGATTGATTATTTTTCTCGAAACAAGGCACATCATTTGAAAATTGGAGGACGCTTTTATTGAACCCAAATTGCAAAATAGAGTTTGATATTAGTGTAAAGTTTTTATTTATTGTTTACTCAAACCCGAAAAAAACCCGATGCACTTCACTACTCATAAGTACTGTCGGATCATTGATGATCATTAAGATCGTTTCAAAATTTATTAAAATCGATAATTATCTTATAGATGAGTTAATATATTATTTGACAAGTACAAGTAATGATCGAATAGAGACGAAAATCAAGCTTTATATACGAATAAGTATCAATTGAAGCATAATGAAAACAAGGCTGACGAATTATAAGTTAAAGGTAAAAAACAACGAAACGGAAGTAGTTCTAATTCGATAAAATCGTATTCGTTAAATATATGATGAGACAAACGTCGTCACTGAAATCGTTGAATGTCAAGCTATTCTTAATCAATTTATTGGTAAACTTGAATTTGGTCGAAAGCAAGAATGTCGAAAATACGAACATTGAAATAAAACTTTGTTGTAAAAAAGGGAATTTTAAATGAAGACTGTTTGGAACAGTGTGTGATAAAGATGTCATTATTTCACGACGAATATTGACTTATCATGTTGTAAATTTATGATCCATCTATCACACTATTGTTCATTCAGTACAAAGAAATGGACAAAGAAGAATACGAATAAGAATTTTCAATCATCCATTATTCGAGAAACAAAATAAAAATGATAGCTCCCTCTGATTCAATATCTATTATCAACGATGATTGATATTTCATTAATTCGAATAAAGAAGGTATACACTAGAATGACCATCTGATGCACCGAAGCCGAAAGACACAAGAACAACAGCATTACTAAGTCAAATAAAGACGTTATATGATATATATAGCAACTAATTATATCATTACAGCATGCCAACTTCCTGAAAGTTTGTCTTTAATTGTGGTAAAAAAGAAGTTTTAATCAAGTAGATATAGAACATTGTTTAAAGATGAATTAGCAACCATTCCCAAAAAACGTTTTGGACTGTCTGTTAGTCTTCTTTTAATAATACACGTTGTATTTGTATTTTAATTAAGTCTACTGACTGATTCATTTTCACAGAGAAAAAAAAATGTATGGAAATATCACCTCAGTTTCGACATTTTTACTTTCGACCAAATTCAAGATAATCAATTTATTATGTATAATAAAATCACGACTTCGGTCGCTTGTTATATCGTATAGCAATCAGATATTCGTAGTCACGTAGTTTTGAAAAACAAATTCGCTTTTATCTGTTTTGATATCGTGCATATTTTGTTTTGTAAACAATTTCACAAAACGAAAATAGCCCAAAATAATATGTATTAGAATATGTTTTCACTTATATAAACACATTTTCTAAATAAGTACTTTAATGACAGGCATCTTCATAATCATCGCACTCATTTTTTGTATAGCCTATCATCAACTGTTATTAGCAAACAACGTTTTTCGTGTGAAATAATCAAAATAAAGGATTATTAGTTATTTCTAGTATTACTATCGACTAGTAGTAGATAAATAATCCATCATGTTTCGAGTAGAGTAAATAAATCACCGGATCTCTTCCAGTATAAAGCAATGTTATAAGCTTTAGACTGAAATACATTGTTTGTAGTAGAACATGCTTGAGCAATTATCTAAAGGTTCGGAGCAGTGTTAACGATTGTTATGATCCTAGCTAAGTCAAGTGTCAAATTGGCATAGAAATCTAGCTGTAACCATTGAGAATCTCTTAGTTAAATTGTATTTAAATTAGTCACTTTCATTATTCACATGGAGAAGCCTTGAGAAAAAGTAGTATGTGTCATATCAACGGCTTTTTATTTAATGTTCTATCAACTTCTATGTATTCTGACAGACAGATATGTAAAATCCAAGTAAGAGAATGAATAAATTATGAATATTACAGGTTACATGATAATAATAAAACAGATTTAGAGACGTTCATCTTCGACCTGTTAAAAAATAAGCATTT
Source organism: Rotaria socialis (assembly GCA_905331475.1). Taxonomy (NCBI): domain Eukaryota; kingdom Metazoa; phylum Rotifera; class Eurotatoria; order Philodinida; family Philodinidae; genus Rotaria; species Rotaria socialis. Next base: position 110,824 of record CAJNYU010003280.1, on the reverse strand, counting down.
TGGTTGTATCCCTTCGCAAGAAATTACTTCAATCAAACGAGTTAGAAGTTTTCATGTGTGAAATCAGGCATGAAGAGATGTAACTATATGATTTGCTGATTTCTTTTTCGATTAATTCGTCTACAACGGCGAGTATACATAATTCATTTGAAAAATTAGTACAATTATATAAAAATAATTTGTAGTGGAAATATTTTTGGTTCCACTACAGGAGTAATGCAAAGATTCATTAAAGCCTCATTAGCCAAGAATTGTAATACATAATCAGTTACATCATAGGTGACTCGTACCGAATAAAAATATTTTCACTTTTCTCTAATCATTGTCAATAATCTACGTGTTCTTTTATTACTGCACTCATGACATTTTCTGATTTTAAACCCAGGAACATCTTAGAGTTCTACAGATACTGAAATTTAGATATTCTAATCGACGAAAATCTTCATGAACGAATTTATGAGACAGCCCTGCAACGGGGTCTTATCATTTTCGGCGGCACAACTCAAAAGATAAACAAGAGTGACTCATTAAACCGCTCTTTCATACACAATATTAATTTACACTACTATCATCGATTAGCTATAATGACGATGTATTAATTTACATATCAATATTTGACTAATAAATTGCAGATGTGTACAAACACTTCAATAAATGAACTAAAGCACGTTAACATATTTGACTCATGAGAAGATTATGTCTACAGCAAAACCATAAAACAAATTTGCTCAATCAAGATTTAAAATAAATGTTGAATTGATTTAGGATTTTTCAAGTCAATCATTCGATCAGGTTTATCTGAAAGTATAATTGTTGGGCCGAATAAAATAGCTAAATTTTCCATGATCATTTGATTGTGCATTGAGTGCTGAGAGACTTATAATAAATGTTCACAAACGATTTGTTGTTACACATATAGATGATGGACGAAGTCCAAGTAATTGAGTCTGAATATCGAAATTGATAAGTGGAATTGGTAATTATCTTCGATATGCTTTTAAAATACAGAGTATTTTATGCATATCTGGATAATGTTCATGAGATAGATTAAAATGTATTGTGTCCAAATCTCGAAGGAAACATCTCGAATAGAATAATTTCGAAAAATCATATTTCCAAAACTCGCGTGTAAGAAATCAAAAATCTCGAAAGAATGAGTTATCGATACCAAAAATTTCAAAAATTTAAAATCGAGGAACGAAATGTTCAATAACTGGCTGCTCTTGGTATACATGATTATAATTATAAGATGGCATGTGAATAAGAGTTTGGGTGTGAGCAGAGGCGTAGCGCTCCCATCCAATACTTTAAAATCTCGAAGTGAGGGAGCGTAACGTCTTAGTTCGTATAGATGCGTCACTAAAATATTCCTGAAAACAGTTCTTTTCGGTCTTTTTGGACATATAACAAAATTTGAAAAAACAGGGTGGTTGGGGGGGGGGGGGGGGGGGGGGGGGGGGGGGGGGGGGGGGGGGGGGGGGGGGGGGGGGGGGGG
>CAJNYU010003280.1:75975-109319 GCA_905331475.1 Rotaria socialis | reverse complement strand
AAAATTTTAAAAAACAGGGGGGGTGCCCCCCCCCCCCTTCCATCTTATTTGCATCCTTGGGTGTGGGTGTCAATGAGGATGTTGATCTTCGCCTCATACTCGCATCCTACTCACACTCTCAAGAGATGGTGTTTTTGAAACGGTCGACGAGGACGAGACACGATGAATGAAGTTACTTTGTGCGATACGAATTATGTGCACAACCGAGAAGAGAAACAAGAAGCATTGCTCTTGAACGCAAACCGGTCGGTGAGATTAAAAACGAACTAACACAGGCCATTCATAATAATATCTATTTTCAATTCACCAAGTGACCGTAGGATGAGAAGAAAGGTTTTAAGGTTCCTTTTGCGAAAATGTGATGCAGCAAAATTCGAGTGTTTATGGTCTAAATTTCTTTTTCCTAGAATCTGTTTTTCGAGATATTATTTTTTCGGCAGTATCAAAAAATCCAGCTATTTGATAAATGTCTTCAGTATCAAGTGCGTGAGGACGTAATTGAATAAGTTATTTGTGACTGCTAAGCTTATTCTTTCTCAAATATTGTTTGATGAAGTGAAGATTCCGTCTACATGGTCAACAGTGTTTGTAAAATTGTTACCTAAATTCCTTTAATAGTAAGTCCAATGTCAGGCATTCTACGTATTTTACAGAAGTAGTGTGTTGAAATAAATTACTCACACTTAATTGTAGCCAAAAAGAGCATTAGAGTTATGCTCTTGTATTCGTTAGGAACCATATATCAATCCTAGCAGATGTCCTTATAAGGAATCACATAAATATTTTTGTAATGCAGTTATAATGCGATCTAAGCAAGTGTTGATAAACATGAAAATAAAAGTTTCTGTTGTGCTTATCTAGCTTTTTCGAGTTTTTTTTTCACAGACGAATATCACATAAAACTATGGAGTACGAAATTTATTAAGAGCAAAGCTTGGATTTTTACATTAGCTAACCAATATTTAATTCACCAAGAAAACTCAAGATTCCTTTGTCTTAATAATAAATATGTGTATTATCAACATTTTTCACCTTGCATTGTGAATCGAATATAAGTATACCGGAAATAGTTCTTTATTGCGCACAAATACTTTATGTTCGTTGTCTTTATTGAAGTAATATAACCAATTACTATCTAAGCGAAATCAATATACCTTTTGCAAGTGAACATTTCATTATTCTTTCTATGCTACTGAATTTTCATTAGAGAGATAATATTCGATATCTTTCCATAGACCATTGCGTTTAAAAGTCCTGTTATTTAAAATTTATTACCAGAAAAATTGTTCATGTTGTTAATTTAAACATAGACTATTGTGAATCCTACCCAATAAAAAGTGGTAATGAGATATAGGTTACCATATTTTTTTTTTTGCTAATAACTGACGACCACTTTCATGGTCCTTACAGTACACAAGTTAAAGTAGAAATAAATAAAAGATGAATAAAGTGAAATCAAGAGAAAAAGTGTAGAAAGAACAAATAAGGATACCGTTGGTAATAAAAACAAAAAGAGATGAGTTACAAATGTTTTATGGATAAGCCTGTTTTTAGAAAGTTTCTGGGAACTCATATAAAGTGACGACTTCTTCCAGCTCATAGTTGATATTAGAATCATACGAGGGGATATTTGCGCACCAGGAAGTACATTTCTCAAGAAGTGATGTGTGTTCGACATATCTCTTAGACCGATGAATACCATTTATCCTACGCTCACCGCGCAACCAATTTTCTCGTATTATAGGTTACCATATTTAACCGATATTTGCACTGGTTGCTGGTGTCGTAGTTGTAACAGTAGTATCGACGGTGGTCTGAATATCAATGATAGTAGTACTAGTTGTAGTTGAAGGCGTTGTTTGTGTACTTGTTGTCGTTGAAGGAGCTGTTTGTGTACTTGTTGTCGTTGAAGGAGCTGTTTGTGTACTTGTTGTCGTTGAAGGAGCTGTTTGTGTACTTGTTGTCGTTGAAGGAGCTGTTTGTGTACTTGTTGTCGTTGAAGGAGCTGTTTGTGTACTTGTTGTCGTTGAAGGAGCTGTTTGTGTACTTGTTGTCGTTGAAGGAGCTGTTTGTGTACTTGTTGTCGTTGAAGGAGCTGTTTGTGTACTTGTTGTCGTTGAAGGAGCTGTTTGTGTACTTGTTGTCGTTGAAGGAGCTGTTTGTGTACTTGTTGTCGTTGAAGGAGCTGTTTGTGTACTTGTTGTCGTTGAAGGAGCTGTTGGTGTACTTGTTGTCGTTGAAGGAGCGGTTTGTGTACTTGTTGTCGTTGAAGGAGCTGTTTGTGTACTTGTTGTCGTTGAAGGAGCTGTTTGTGTACTTGTTGTTGTAGTGCTTTCTGATAACAGAAATCCATATTCTTCTGCCGCAATTTGTATCGCAATCTGTGCCGCAGCATTTACATTTTCTTTTAACGACCCAGCAACACTTGGTTGAGCTTTTACTGAATCTGAAGTAACGTCCACTTTGGTAGATGCTTCAACTATTGACAAAGCGGCATTGAACGAACTTTTACGAGTGCTTGGTTCGCCACATTGGGTAAGCACAGTTACAGGTGTTTCCAAGTCTTGCAGCGCGTCGCGTATCGCTTGAATTTGAATAGATTCACCATTTTTGACTACGAAGTAGAGGAACACTTCTGAGGATAAAATGGTTGATTGAGCAGCTGCATTATTGGTTGCATTACAATGAGTAGTATTGTTGTTAGTGTCAATTGTTGTTGTTGTTGCTTTTGCAGTTGAAGATGTAGACATTGTTTCGGTATGTGCTATTACTGCAGCTTTTGTTGCAGTAGTTGTTGTTGTTGTTGTTGTTGTTGTTGCTCTTGGTGTTGTACTTGAAGAAGGCGAGGAAGTGTGTGGATCTGAATTATAATTGTCGTCGTATTTTTTGAAGAATCTCCTTTTACTACGAGAGCGTCTTTTACGGCTTGATGTGATTTTTAGTGTTGGCGGAAAAGATACGATTTCAAGATGTGCAAAATTTTCACCGAATTTCGCTGTCAAAACAGTTTCGACATCGTTATTAAATAATGTTAGTGTTGTTAGCACATCATAGAACAGGGGTAGTTCTATTAATTCAAGATATCGATTCAAAACAATAGTTGCTTGAGATTTAAGTACAACTTCAGTGTTTTGAAATTCTGCAATTTGTTTACTTACGATTGTACCAACGACAATACCAGATGTTACGACACCAACACCTGTAGCTACCGACATAATCATCATGACGATTCTCATAAATATTGTTGGATCATTGATGATCATCAACATCTTTACAAAGTTTTAAGAAAAATCGACAGTTATGTTAGCATATTATTTGACAAACATATAAATAATGATCAAATAGAGACGAAGACATGCTTTTTATACGGATAAGTATCAAGTAATACATATATTTAAATATGACTGACAAATAATAAGTTTAAGATGAAAAAAAAAGAAGGTAATGACGAAAGCACTCCTATAGCACGTCACTGATTGAATCTAAGAGAAGAAAACAAATCATTGAATATAAAGCGTTGTCTAATCAATTTATTTCATGCAATAAAACAAAAGTGTTTTTGCTTATTACATCGTTTAGTTATCAAATATTATGTGTCATGCATTTTTGAAAAACAAATTTTCTTGTATTTATTTCTATAGCGCTAAGGTTTTTTTCTAAACGATTTCTTGAGGCGAAAATAATACAAAATCATCTACCTTACAATATGGTTTTACTAATAGAAGTACGTTTCGTAAATAAATTATCAGTGCTCTCAAACAAATTAAAGGAACAACTTTTAGAAGAGAAAAAATAATTTGTTTTACGATAGAAATCTTTCTAATTATTGCACACATTTTTATATAACCTATTATCAACTATCGTCATTAAAATATGCTTTTTGTAGTGTTAATATTAATCTGTAGTATGCAACAAATGAAACATGTTTCCAACATAGTAAATAGATCGGTTCGTTTTTTTTATTAAACAATCTTGTCGGATGCGTTAGATTGAAATACATCGATTGTAGTATACCATCGTTGGGTAATTATCAAAAAGAATTGCAGCATTGCGATGGATTATTAGGCTTCTAACTACGCTTATTACCATATTGGCGTAGTAGTATAAGTTTAGTTCTGTGGTACTAGTCACAATCCTAGTTGTAACCACTGAGAATCTCTTAGTTCAATTATCTTTAAAATTAGTTCCTTTCATCATTCACGTGAAGATTTCTTGAGAAAAAAATTAATTTGTGCCATTCCAACGTCCATTTACTTTGATAGACAAATATCTGAAATCCAACAAGAGATTCATAGACGTTTCATTTTTGCAACTGTTAGAAAATAAACGTATTAACCGTATACCTTCGCACGAAATTGTTTCAGACAAACGATCTAAAAGGTCAGACGTGTGAAATCAGGCATGACGGGACGCAACTATATGATTTACTGATTTCTTTTTAGATTAATTTGCCTAGAGCGACGAATGTACATAATTCATATAAAAAAATGAATATAATTATGTTGAGATTATTCTAAGTAAACTGATTCTATCTTTAATATAGAAGATATATAAGGATTCTTTAAAACATTATTAGCAATGACATGTAATAGAGAGCTAGTTGTAACATAGGTGACTCATATTCAATTAAAATATTTTCACTTTACTCTAATCAGTGACAATAATCAGCGTGATTTTTTACATCATTGTATTCATGACGTTTGAAAACTTTCAACGGTGATACAATTTTCAGCTCTACAGATACTGAAATACAGATATTATAACCGATAAAAATCTTTGTAAAAGAATTCAAGAGACAATACTTCAACGAGGTCTGATCATTTTCGAAGACACAACTCGAAAAGTAAATAAGAGTGAGCCATGCAATCTCTCCTTCATACACGATATAAATGTATATAATTTCTATTGATTATTTATTATGACGATTTATTGATTTTCAAATAAATATTTGACTAAGATTATTGCAGAAATATACAAATACTTCCATATCTGAAGTAAAGCACATTTACAAATTTGACTGATAATAAGTTTATCTATACAGCATAAACACAAAACGAATTTTCTTTCTAAAAAGTAAATATATCATGTCCTTGTTCAATAAGTATTTCAAGTAAACGTTGAATTGATTTAGAATTTTTCAAGCCGACCATTGGATCAGGATTTTCTGAACGCATAATGGTTGGACCAAATACAATAGCTAAATTTTCCATGGTCATTTGATTGTGCATTGAGTGTTGAGAAACTTTTAATAGATGTTCACACAGATATTTTAATGTATAAAAATGAGCTGGTGGTAAACGACGAATAATTGAACGGATTGTTGTCACGCATAAAGATGATGGGCGAAGTTCAAGTAATTGTGTCTGAACATCGAAACTGATAAGCGGAATTGGTAATTGTCTTAGATACAGTTTCAAAACACACGTTATTGCATGAATATCTGGATAGCGCTCTTGAGATAGATCAACATGATCACAATCACGTTCGAATGCTAGTTTGATCTCTTCGACAGTATCAGAAAATCCAGCTATTCGATAAATGCCTTCAGTATCAAGTGCATGAGGGCGTGCTTCAATTTCATTAACACACTTCTCGAGTACAACTGGTGTTAATGAAGCAACTGATGAGGCTGGTGTTGTGGCTTTAATCAATGTAGTCAAATCGACACCAAATATCGATTTGAGATATTTCATATGAGGTACCTAAACAAAATAAGAGTGAAATATAACCACGAATAATTTATCTATGACTGCTAAGCTTATTGTTTCTCAAATATTATTTCATGAATTGATGATTCCGTTTACATGATCAATAACGGTTTGTAAAACCAACGTCTAGTCAAAAGAATCAATACTGTATCGAAGAAGATGATGTTTACGATCCGATTTTGAGTTTAGCACATATGGCAGATAAAGAAACTTTACTCTGTTTCAATTCGCACTCATCCTCTCAAATTTAGTACAGTCTATTTAATGGTTATCTAAATTCCTTTATCAATAAATCCAATTTCAATCAATTGTAACACTTTGCAGACATATAGTTTCAAAACAAATTATTCACATTAAGTTGTAATAGAAAGCACGTCAACAGTTTATGAATACTAGCTTCTATACTTATCAAGTTATTCAGATTACAATCATGAAAGGATCAGAAATACTGATGATAAATAATTCTAAGACCTTTGAATGTTCAACTTAAAAATGATATTTCAAGCTGAAAGTCATGCTCATATTATACCACAATGGTTAAATGTAGATAACTATCATTCTTGTCCTATTAATAATAGAATATTGACATCACTTACGCAATCTTGTGGTACTTTTTCTGAACAACGTTTATGTGCTTCAAATCCACAATCAGCACATTTAACACCTTGCTGAACAAGACCCCAGAGAAAATTAGCACAATAATCACACCAGTGTGGTCCTTTAAATGAATGCATTTTAAAATTATGCGCTTTTTCAGCTTGCATCAAAAGAATGCGATCAAAGAATAATGGATTTGCCGATGCTAATTTTCGATTGGAATTGTTATTAGTATTATTATTAACAGTTTTTGTTGGTGATATTCTCAAAGATGAATGACGTTCTATTATTGGTGAATTACTTGTTAAAGAGTGCCGATAGTTAAATCCCGTTTGATCCGTATTTGTTATTTGAGAATTTATTATTGACTGATTCATTTCATTGTTTGTGAGTGATGATGAAACCTTGATCGAAACAAGATTATAGTTAAAGAAATATTTCGTATTAAAATAATATGTTTTACTCGATTAGATATAGTAGTTTGTGTTTGTGCTCTATGTAACAATTGTGCTTTATACTGTCCATATGGACTTTCGTTAGTATAGCATTGTGAATCACATGCCATTAAAGCAATATAATCACTTGCTTTTGATTCTAAATAAAATGATATTAAACCATCATGCACAAGATCATTCAGTGTATCGAAATGTTTTTCTCCGACATAATGTGTAGATGTTGGAACATCGAAGTATAATTTATAATATTTAACTTCACCATTGAATTTTATAGCTAATGTATATGAATCAGGTGGATTTAGTGATTCACGAACAAGATAGGAACCATCAGTAGATGTTGCCATTAACTGATCGGCATCTGTACGTGATAAAAGACCATGAAATTCTAAGCCATACTGTCGAGGACGACGTGGTTGCGACGTCCGACATATGATTGGAGCTGGTTTCGGTGCTTGCATTTGTAAATTATATAAATATGATTTCCATACTGGCAATGAACCGGAAGGATTAGAAGTATTCGATTGATATCGTGTTACAGGATCAAAAAGTGTTGTCGATGATATTATAGATGTTACTGATTGATCCATGAATGGTATCGACATCATTGTTCTCTGAAAAAAATGAATCTGATTAAAAATAATCCACCACTATGTAGTTCAAAGAAAACTGTTCTTTTCTTCTTTAAAATAGATTAAATAAGATAAAATTAAAAAATTAATAATAAAGAAGTTTTTGAATTTCATTATCTGACGGTGTATATCGATATGAATCCATATTTGGTGTTAATGGACTGTGTTGTTTATTTTCTAGAGACAACAAGAGGGATCAATCATAAAAATAGCCGAATGAAATCAAAGTTACTTTTCAGAAAACGACGTTTAGTTCGACGGTATAGATGAAGTGCAACTCGATTTGTCATACGAGAAACCTTGAAAAAAATCAGATAGAAGAATATGCAAAAAACCATATACAAGAAAATTACTAAGAATGGAAAGCAAATAAGTTTTGATCTCTGTGATGAGGATTTTAATTGAAAAGAGTTACTACTTGGCAAGTTACTTATTTCATCCACAAATATTTCCATTGCATCAAAACAAACAAGAAAAATATTTATATATATATATATATATATGTGCACGATGAGTAGCTCCTATGTGGGTGGATGAATAATGAACGAACGAACAAATATTGATTGAGAGTTGATGACTACTAACGTCCTCTCTTTCTCTATGGATCGAACGACAATGTTGCGCAAAATTTGTTTTTAGATAGCTAGATATTTGCTGACGAGTCAATCGGATGTTTTCTATGTTTTCCGAAAACATCTAACTGTAGATATTTGTCTATTGAGCTTAAAAATAAATCGTTCATAATGGTCGATGCAATTATCTTTAGTTTCAATCGATCAGTATGTATGTTGATAAGCGTGCACAATAATCGTATCAATGAGGAGTCGTGAATATTGAATATGAAATCAATTCTGCATTTGAGTTTCAAGTATAGGATTTTAGTTGTTCAACTGAGATATTGCTTTCTTTGAAATATAATATGGATTGAAAAATTACAGTCACGAAAGTTCTATACTTCAAAGTAGAATCAATAAGATATTTGATATCGTATTGACGAGTGTTGTTTTACAAATACAACTTTGTACCACGAACAATTTATTAATGATTCTCATCAGAGTCATTTGAGTCAATCATTCTAAATAGTTTATTGGATAGCTGATGATTGCCTGTGAGTAATGTGAAATCTTCGTATTGTTTCTCGCGTTGCCTTGCTACAGATACTTATTTTCCATCGGTAAATTGTGTGCACATTAATTGGTTGTTACTTATTTTAAGAGGAAGACTGGATGTTTATCTTATCCAAAACTGAAAATTACACCGAACCCACACTATCGTCATTACAACCACGAATCAATTAACGTATAAAACAAAAAACAGCGATAAACAATTCTGAAAGTACTACAATTCAATTGATTACATGGAAACATACTATGTTAGATCATAATTGTTCGGGATACTACGAGGGTGCATTGTACCATTAGAATACTTGAAAAAAATCATAGTTAAAAACTAGATAGAATGGATAATCCTCGAGCGACTCTTAAGAAAAATACAATCGATTGAAGTAGTATTCGAAGGTTGATGATTTGTAGGCCATAAAAAAGAGTGTCTAATTTTCAAATTCTCATAAACTTATGATTGGCATCAATAAAGGCTATTAGATGATTTTCTAGCTATTGCATTCAGTTAAAATACATCATAATATTTCTTGATGTGTAAGATCTATTAAAATATGCATTGTCATCTTGAATAGAAATATAAGAGTATACCTTTTCTTGGTGTGCCGTAGAAAGGTCGAAAGGAAAAATATCGAAAGGGAATAATGTCGAAAAACATATAAAAAGAGAAAAACGTCGAACAATACATTTTACCACAAAAAAATGTCAAAATTCGAAATAAACGAAATAGCGATGTCTACAGTAAATGATGATTCCAAACGCGAATAATTCATGTTTTCTTTTCCCATAATTCTACTAGTCTAGATTTTGCACCTCTTGTAACAGTGATGATTAATATACTTCATATACATTAAGTAAACAATCCCTACATAAGAGTAAATAAATAGCTAAAATTCTACCATTATGGCTACAGCTGTCGCATCTTCAGAAGATGAAACTCAATCAAAGTCACCAACGATTTCATTTATTAATTCACAAAAAGGAAAACAATTGTTAATAGTAAATGAATATATTTCGATTATCATATGTTAGTATTAACGTACACAATGAAACATACTTCTGTCAAGTCAGAATTCGAAAACACTCTTCTCGATCATTTTCCACAACAATATATTTTTTTCGACATTTTTCCCTTTCAACATTTTTCCCCATCGATTTTTCGACGCTTTTCCTTTCGACCTTTGGACGGCCAACCTTTTTCTTTCGTGAAGATTAAGTTCTAAACAAAAATAGTAATGTAATGTAATGTATGTAACAAGTAGCTACATTTATTCATTTGTTGGATTGAAAATAGACGAAAAGAAAATGAAATTAGTCAGTATTAAATATGTCGAGAATATCACGTAAAATAAATGAAATGAAAAAAATCCGACCAACATTTTGTCAAAAAAATGACCATACTTGAATTTTGAACTACAATAAAATATAAGTTTACTACCGATACAGTCAATGAGTTATTCTTAAAATTGTTGGACTATGCATATAGTTTAATCAAATCTTCAAGAATCAAAATAATCTACTGTTTATTTTCGTATATGATCGCTCGATAAATGCTAAAACTTGGTTAAATTTCAATAAATTCAACACTTTTAAAGAAATAGGAAACCTAGTAGTCATTGAACATTAAATAAAATAATCAAATCAAGTCGCATTCTTTTGTGTCTGCACATTTACTTGTAAAAACATATTTTCTTTTGTTAAATTTCTTTGATTTTTTCATTGATAATTTGCTCAGAATAATCCCACCATTCTCGAGCTATTTTATCGTCCTTCGCATATTTATGATATACTGGTGTTGGTTGACAATCTGCATGATATTCAGCTGGTCTAGCTTCATTTGATAGTGCACAATAAAGAATTGTTTGTGCTCCTTCTAATGGTGTTTTAAAAATAACGTATCTGATTGGTTTCAATAATTTCCGTATGAAATCACTCAAACTTAAATGTCGATCTAACGGCGTATTTGTCGTTCCAGGATGTAATGAATAAGCACGAATATTGTGCGACACACCATAACGTCGTTGAAGTTCACGTGTAAATAGAATATTCGCTGTTTTACTCAATGAATAAGCAGAAAATGGATGATATGTATTTGGATCACACATTTGTGCATAATGTAATGCATCACACGGTACGGCCCACATAAAATGAGCAGTAGAAGAAACATTAACAATACGTGATGATCGAAGACGACGTAAAAGTAATTGTGTAAAATAAAAATGACCAAAATGATTTGTACCCATTTGTAATTCAAAACCATCTTTAGTTTGTGCATAAGGACAAGCCATCACACCAGCATTATTAATCAATGCTGCTATTTTTTTATTTCTAGTAAAGCATATATATATATATATTTGAAAATGATTTAATAGAATAAAATATATTACTCGTTTTCATTCTTCATGAATTTTTCAACACATGCTTTTATTGATCGCAAATCAGCTAGATCAAGTGGATACCCTATTATATTATTTGGTGAACGACTAAATTTTTTCACATTATTAATCGCATCGGTGAGACTTGTAGGACGAGCAAAAATTATAACTCGAGCACCGCGTTTAGCTAATTCAATTGCTGTTTCTTTACCGATGCCACTAGCAGCTCCAGTAACTAAAAATGTTTGCCCGTGTAAGTTAAGTTTGTGAATATCTAAATATTGTCCACCACGAGCAAACCATCGCATTAGTACGATTACAATAATAAAGTAAAGTACAAGATAAACTATATTAGACGATAACCATGTCCAAATGCAAGTTGAAATAAGAATATTGTTAGCAGAAAGAAATAAAATAATAAGTGATAGTACAAAAGTCAGTAATGCTTTTGCTTCTGCTTGACGAAGAAAAAACAATAGCATGTTTTTCGCTGATAAAATAATGTGTAACATTACTTGATGACAATGATCATATTATTGTTATTATTATTAGATGTGACTTTAACAATGATTGGAGAAAGTAACTAAACTAAAACAACCTATATTTTGGAATTTTCGAAAGCGGCATCTTTAGACATATACACAAAGTAGTATTTGTTCATTCACATTTATTTTGTTTGTTATCAATGTATGACACATAGAACGAATGAAAAGAATCATATTATCATTTTAGTTATTAGTTTATAATCTTCATATAATTATCTAGTAAACTGTAAGACTCGCTCACAAGATTCGAATTCTTGCATCGCATAGAAAGAGACAGTCATATTCAAATTCATCAATTATGCACAATTAAAAGAAATTGAAAAAAAAAACAATAATTCGTTGCTCAGCTTTTATCTTACCAAAATTTTCATTTCTATCAATCCGTTCATGAATCATTAGAAACTAGCTACAATTACTTTCACAAATGTGTTGAGATCCTCGGTAACTTGAAAGAGTGAACAATTTTTTAAGAATCGACAATAAAATACTGGAACTGCTCTGAAGAAAAAGAAAACGAAAATTTTATGCGATAGTATGTGTTTAATATGGTAGTTATGCTTGAATCTTTTTTTTTTCTTTATTTTTAATAAAATATACGAGTAAGAAACTATCGAGAAAATTATTTAATAGGAATTTCACTGATGTAAAAGCATAGTTCTTGAATACAATTTTTGTTCTAATTATTATGAAATAATCCATGTGAAATTACGATGAACTAAAGGATACAATACAGTGTTACAAAACCAAAAAATATATATTCGTCAGTAATAGGATCTTAAATAGATGATTGCATATCTAACGTTTTATGTTTTTGAGAATTGTAAAAATTAATCATGATTTGTTCTGTCCTTTAATGTGTGTTCAATGTAAATTTCTCTTTCGTTGTGATGGTCTTTGTTTAAAAACTCCTTATCAGTCTTCCCGTCTCTTCAGAATCAATGGAATTATTCATCATATGGTTTCTCCCTTCTGCTATACTTCGAAGTAAATATTCGTTACATTATTGTCAGGCCAACTGATATTTATCTGAGGAATAATTATATACAGCACTACAATTCTAGATTTTACTTTAATAGAAATTTGAAAATTATTAAAAGACAAAGAGATCAATGCGAAGTGTCTCTTCTTGTTTAAATGCAGCAACTTTCTCAGGTTCATTCCTCACTGTTTGACCGTATAATTCTGTTCTATCTTACTAATAAAAAATGCTGTTTTCTTTTGTTTCGAAGATAGTTCTTTCGATTCATAGATGTATTTACCAGATAGGAAAGCTGTACTCGACTAAACCCAAACGCAGACTCCTGGTTTTATCAATATTATATTTTTAGTAAAAGAATCAATATTATTAAGTGGAATAACCACAAGTAAATCCTTGTTGATATTTAGCTGGTTTTGTCGAAAAATTCAAATTCTTCTATTGATAATAACAATAAAACAGATGGATGCTCTATTTTTTGTTCATTGATTTGAAAAAAAAATGAAAAAAAAACTTAAATACTATAAAATTTAGAAGCAACAAACTTAAAAATATTATGAATTTTGTTTACGATTATTTTTTATCGCTACCAGATCTGTGTTTGACGGAGATGTGCAATTTATTTTGATTCATTTCACGTGGTAGCCGTATAACCATGGGTTTAGACGCGATTACTTTGTGATTAGAATCTTTATTTATATGAGCAGCCATAGGAGTACGATTGGCTTGTGTTGCACTTTGTTGCGACGTAACATGCCGAATTTCTTTATTGATTCCGTGACCATTCACAATCTCAGGAAGCTTTTTATTGGGACGAAAACCATTGACATTTGTAGTATTTTTCTCTCTTGAATTTGCTTTTAATGTGAAAAGTGTTAGGTTGGTAGGGAAACCGTGCAGATCAGAACGTTGTAGACGAGTTATTTTCACATGTTCATTACTATTAGATTTTCTTCTAACATCAATTGATTTTTTTTCATCATTTGGCCGATAAAGATATCTAATTTTAAACTTCGGCGTGATATCATTATGATTGATTGGTACTCGAGAAACTCGTACAATAGTTTTCCCAAACATTAGCCGGTGACCGTTTTCAATAGCAGGTAATAGATCCTCAGTTGCTTCACTAGAGACATCATCATTGGAATTTAGTTCATTTAATGCTGTATGATGATTAGCAACTTCTACACCTGCACTAGACATTTTTTCTTCGTTTGATAAATAATGAAGTATATAAATAAACTTGACCTAAAGAAATAGTTGAGGATTTTTACGATTCACTTACAATGAAGAAATGCAATGCTTTTTCTTTGCGGCATACTCACTGAATGTTAAAAATAAAACTACTCTCATTTCAAACAAATGATCGCAATAATCATATGTATATTTCTGACGTAAAGGAGAACTTCATGCTCTTTTCTTTTCTGTTTTTTCTTCTGCTGTAATAGCATCAACGATAATTCGTCATCAATTTTTGTTGATAGAGACCATAGTAATGATTTAAGTAATTGATTTTTTCATCAAATTTGAGTGATTTAGAACTGATTACTTTTTTTTCTTGATTGAGAGAATTGAGTCTTGAAAAAGAAATTCAATTATCGTTCTTTCTACAACATTGTGTAACTATGGTACAAATGATTGCTTACAATGACAACAAAAAACGTCCACTTATTCGCTCTAAAATTCAATGACAACTTGTATCCAAGGACAAAGAATACGAAATCTCTAGACACTGAGATAGTCGAAATATACTTCATATTGAATCATATACGAATGTATTTTAGTTTTCTACCGAGCCATGAATATGTTTATAAACAAGAAGCGACGATCGTTGACAAGTACGCTTGAAAAGTACAGATCATCGTTATTAAATTAATGACTGATTCAATCGATTACTCGCTGCTGAGTACGTGACAATGTGATGTGATCAATATTAAAAGTTAGAGAAAGAAGCTCGAGCATATGTTTATAGTAAACTAAATTGTTATTATTTGAATAATATGATAGTATTTTGTTTTTGAAATCAAAGTAGTCTTCTTTCTTGTGTCTATATATTTATTTGAAATACGCTCTATTTGAAACATAAATAAAATGACCGAAATTAATATTACTTATAAAAAACTGAAAAAGCTTTAATTTTAAGTTTTTTCTGTTTAAAATATTCTAAAATCATGCATAAAACCTTGCAATAGAAAATGCAACATATTTTTAATTCTTTTTTTTCAAGCAAAGTTCTGTCCTATATTTCGTCGCTATCGAGCAAGTAAAATTTGTATAAATAAAAATCATTGATTTTTTTTTTTACGAACATAATTTATTCAGAAAATAAATTATGTATATAATTAACAAATAAAAAATCATCATAATAGTGAAGCAAAAACATACACTTTTTTGTCAATTTTATGCATAGAATTGTGTGAAACAGCTGTTCAACTAATTTGTTATATGTGTAACATTTTTCGACTAAATTCACATAGATCTTCTATATGCTAGTCGATTATCATGAATACAATAAGTTCAATTGAGCGTATCGAAATTTTATTGCTTTTCATGCTACCAAGAAGAGTATGGAGATAGAACAGGAAATAACATATGTTATATTTCTATCAGTATATCTTTGTGTGGAATCAAATTGAAACGAAGATGTTGACAAAAATCCAATAATAGTAAATTGTATTTTCGCCCTATCGACAATTGTTATATTTCTTCGCAATGAAAAATACAGTTTTTTGTTGTTATATTGGTGCTAATACGTCAATTTTATCTTGTAAAGAATGACGCATGAACGAACATTGCATATTGACCGGCAGTTCCTTGCCTGTTTTCCCTTTTTGAATGCTTCTATTTTTGTATCTTTCCGAATAGTAAATACTTAAATGCGTGTTGTTTTGGTCGCTTATTTTCTTTTTGTAACTTAACCGTTTGATCATGATAATGATAGCAACGTCTCTTACTTGATTATCACCATTTTTGTGAGAGACATATCAAGTGTCACTTGATCATATCTTTGTAGTTCTCGCTGTCAACTTCATGTAGCGGGAAGTTGTCCACCATTGCTCTCAACAGGCGTGTGTCAGACACTCCATCATGCAAACGAACTTTCTTGCTTTTTTCTACTGCTGTTCTCCATTTCGCCTATAAAATAACTTGTCAATCAATGGATCCGCTGACGAGAATAAATTATAACTGGGCTAATCATCGGCATTTGTAAGTACGCGACGGAAAAGGCTCTGCATATTACAGATATATATATATATATATATATCTGTGTGTATACTTTGAATAGAATACTTTATTATAATAAGCAAAATCGATAGAAAATTATATTTTATACTCTAGGGGGGTTGTCAAAGTTTTTTATATTGACCTTTCGATGATATGATACAATTGACTTATAGACGTCCCATATGGATTATTGCAAAGGCAATATATTTCAGCTACATTAGTATGAGTTATCATTTCTCATTCGATAATTTGCAATCTAAATTCAAATGATTTGCTTTTAAAATATATATAATAAATGCTACTGCTAAGTCCATGTTAACGTAGAACAAAAATTTAATGTATGCTTTATAAACATTTAAATTATGCTGATGATTAGTTAATGTTTCAGATTTAAATAGATTATCGATGAATGAATTTTCTAAAAGAAAAGGCTCGTGACATGTCAAAAAAAGTAACATATTGAAAAAAAGAAAAGCTTTATTTCAATTGACAGGTGATGGGATAAGAGAGAAAAACCCGAACAGATATAGAAGTATTGACATCCTATTACGGCTTGTCCACGTAACGCGCTACTTCGCTGATCAAGTTTTAAAAATTGTTTTTTTCGATATAGACAGATCTAAGCGTATTTTCTGGTATCGCCTTTTACGCTGATTGTGAATTTGGACTTTTTTTCTTAAAAAAAATCGGTTTCGGCATCTAAAATCGAGTTTTAAAGTTGTTAAAAACTGTATTTTCAATTTTATAACCAAGAAATTTAAAACAAAAATGCAGAGTAATATACTATTCGATGCAGAATTTAATTCTCTACAAAATGACCCGTTCATTTTTTACTCTCATTCTTCAGGACAACTTCTAAGGTCTTATACAGTTTCTAACTTACTTTACAATTATTGAGCTCGTATTTCGATCTAGCAGCTTGATTTGTTTACAGAAGGATATATCTGCGACAGTGATCAATATACATAAGCATTAAATATTTTTAAGTATGTTAAGTGCTTCAAATTTGGTCGACAAAAAACGTGTCACAGCGTTACGTTTGTTTTTTGCATTTTTAATTTGAGCGAAAATAGTTTATAAAAAATATCTTTTACTGCTTGAAAGCTCATTCAATTCTCTACAAAAACTGGTACCATAAGCATTTCATTTGAAGAAATGATTTGTCAAAAAATTAGAGCTTTATACGCAAGCCCTAGAAAAAAGGGTCCTTTTTTGTCACAGTGTTACGCGATGATAAGACCTTTCTAGAAGCGCGAGAGTTCAGTCAAACTAGGTCATATTTTCAACATAAATAGAGTATAATAAGCTGCGTCGAGTGCCGTTTGAACGATCTTATTAGCTATTATGCCTTTCGAGATAATTGCAAAACAATTTTCCAAAATGTCACAGCATTACGTTTGGACAAGCCGATTACTAATTGTATTTTTTCCGAGGGACTATTTTATTTTCATCTACATATCTTCTATTTATATAGTTTATCGATAAAAAGAAACTTAGCTTAATAGATAGTTGTTGTTTATCTGACATTCTTACTCAGAAAACTTTCTCTTATCCGTAAGTAGCAGATTACGTTGTCTTTCTAACGAATTAATATTATAATGAAAAGTTCGTTAAATGCTCTTTTTTTTGTTTTGCTTGTGAGTGATGTGCATAAAGAGTAGACGTTTGATGAGCCTATTATTCACCGCAAGATATAACTAAATCATGTCTTACGATAGAGAAAATCGTGGATAATTTTAATATTTTCTTTTAGGTTATCTTACGAATGAAAGAAGCTTTTTGTTTTTTGCTAATCCTAAAATATTAATATGAGTTCTGCAGGGTTCGTATGTTTAATGCGGAACTTTGAATATTTCAACGATATCTGTAGATGACATTGAGATGTTAGATCGAGGGGAAATGACGGACTTGAAGTAGAAGAGTACGCCAAAGTACTTCAAAGTACCATCCAAAAAGCCCAAAATAACCTCAAGTAACTTCAGGAAATTTTGAAGTTGAAAAGTACGTCAAAGTAAGCTACTTCAAATAGCTCAAAGTAAATTCAAGTTCAAAAGTTCAAAAATCTGACGCTCCCCCCCTTGTGTTAGATATACGTTAAATATTGTCTACATATTTTGTTTCTATGGATTCAATATTAAGTCTCTACGGAAAAGCAAGAATGTAATAAAAAAACGGATGTAAGAAGATAATATATACTCATTATTTCAGTAAAATGTAAAACGAAGAGTATAGGGGCGTTTGCTAAAAGCCCTTTGGTTAAGAAGAAATTTTTTTTCTACCTTCATTATATGATTAATTAACCTGTCAGTTCTCTTATCATTAATAAAGAAACATCTATAGCTCGTATTGATAAGAAGAAGAAGAAGAAGAAAAAAACTTCATAAATATAATTTTTAATCTTAAACGTAAATACTAATCACGGACGACTCATGGTAAATGATCTTATAATTTCTACTACTAGCGCTAGACTTTGCAGTTAGAAGAATGAGGGTAAACCTTTTCCTGCTGTCAGAATTCTTGTATGTAACTAACATTAGCAATAGTTCTTTATATTTTACGAAAAACTTCATATAGCTTTAAGATAATCGACTCCCTTTAGCGCTCTACGTAGTAATTTCTCAACTATTTTTAATTATTTACTTTTTGTTGTATATACCTCGTTTTTAGTAAAATTTCACAATAGAATTTTCGAATATCGACTTGTTTAATATAAATTATGTTCACATGTTTGCTAGCAATAATAAAAGTATCATCCCAATTTCTACGTCTAACGATTACGAGAATACATCTTGATATATTTATTGTACTCATAGACAGAAGAGAGAGTTCATTTGACATATTGTAAAGAAAAAAATGTAAGATTATTGCACTATATGATAAAATCAAACATATTGTAGTGATGAGAAAATTTAGAAACAAATTATTGACAACACTGAAATGTTCAAAGTTGACAAAACATTATTGATGGAGAAAAAAATAGATGTGATGGATTAAATATGTCATTTTTGAAGAATATCTCAATGATGCAATAGATAAAACATCTCTTTGTTTAATCAGTTTGCTCGAATATTCATAGAACTAATCTATTTTAGTTCTAGTTTATGAAATATTCATTGCATGTAGGCACGGTTATTTTCTAGATTTTTCTATTGAACTATGCATTGAACAGGCCAGAGTGTTATACCTCATTCATATACTGAATAGACCCTAATTAAATATATTTATTTTCTGTTCTAACATACATAACAAAATAATAATATAAACGAAACATTTTCTACTGACTAAAATATCGAATTAAAATTTCATTGAAACTATTTTACATAAAAATGTTTTATGTTTATTATTATTATTAAATAGAAGATTATTATTTTCTTATTTTGTTAATCGCAAGATGTAATTTATGAAATTACTCGCAAAAAAAAACAATTTTTTGAGCTAAATCGAGGCCTACAATTCTTTTGTTATTTTTGTTTTTGGATTAACTCAAAAATATATATCCTGTTGTAAATCATATTTAGAAGATAATTAAAATATTTGAATGAAACAATCAACTTTTATGTGTAAATATTTTTAGCATAAAATTCTTGTTTTTTTTCTCGCCAATGTTCATCGATCAAATGTAGTAAAATACTAAAAAAAGCAACTGCATCTATCACTTTCAATCAGCTGCATGGTCATCGACTTCATTAACTCATAAAATTCTCGTTCTGTATCTTTTCTATTCTATCCGCCTTTTCCCCGTTCATGTCAATGTTATTTTTTTCTTTCAAAACTGTTTCCGATCAGGTAAACTAATGACAGCTTATCATGAACATTCTGATCGAACAATAAAATTGAGCGTACAAAAAAAATAAAAATAAAAATATTTGTGTTAATTTTACAATATATTACTGGCTATTTTAACTTCTAGTATGCTTCATTTTTGCTATAGAAGAAAGCTCCTATATACAGAAGCTAAAACTATCCGCTCTCTGTGAATTGTAGCTGGCGGCTAATCATATATTTCCTCATTTGATCGTTCACATTACTTACTATGTTGGTCTAAAATTAGCAGTTCATAGTACAGCATCAATAGACTAATAGATAAACGGAAACTAAATGAATGAGAATAAAAAGAAACTTTGGTTCAACAGTGAAAATAGATTTTTAATGGGTCGCGTTACCAAAAATAGCCATGTAACATACTCAATGGCTTGCTGTGTGTAATTGAACTTTTCTTTTCTAGTCAACTCAGATTTTACCATGATTAGAACAGTGAATTTTCTTAATTATATTTATGATTTATAAGCAAAAACAAATTATATTTTATTATTCAGATTAAAGAATGCACTACCTATGTCTTATGTACGAATCATTGACATTTTAGTATCGTAAAAGAAAAAAGATCCATAATATATAGTTTCTGCTGTTATTGGAAAAAGGAGTCTCTAGACTTGATTATTCAACTGCTGGTGTGTTTGTGTTTTCTTTTTTTTACCAACCGACAGAGAAAGAGGGATAGAGGGGGAACAGAGATGCATTGTTCCCCTGCTAGCAATATCTCTACATTACGAATTCAATATACGAGAGGAAGAGAAATGAGAGAAGACAAAGAGAAAGAGAGACAGAAAAGTTGAGGAGACGAAGAAAAAGAAGCAAAAAGTCTTCTGCTCTTCTACACTTTCATTTAGTGTCGACTGCGGATATACACTCTTGTGATCTCTGCTCTATCACTTAAGATATAAATAAATAACTAAATATATATATATATATATATATATATATTTGATTGTTTCTTAAAACTATTTTTAACGATTTATTTGAACTATCTCAAGAACAGAAGAAAACGAACATTGATTGAAATAATACAATAATGGCATCCGGTAGGTTAATACTATATATATATATATAAATTATCTGCAGATCTCAATGCAACTTGAAAGCCGATAAGTTTCTAGAAGAAAATTTCATTGAAATTCATTGATGTACTGACATTTTTCACTTGTTGCACTTTCTTATTTGTAGCCATTATTTACGTAGATGTATAACTAAGTGAAATCGATCTAGTCATCGGTATGCATAGAAAATATGTCTCAAGATTACTTTTCTATTTGTGTTGTAATAAGCACCATCACTATACATTAGAAATATGAGGAAATAAAGAAATCATATCGGAAGAAAAACTAGTAATACAAAGTTATCAATGTATGTAGTTTTTTCGTAGGGGTAATGAAATGAAAGATGAGAATTATATCGGCAATAATAGAATATTTAATAGTTTGCTGTTGATAAAAGCTTGTTTTGTCAAACAATTATCTTCATTAAGCCTAGAAAACGATGCATGCCGTTTTTAATAATAAAAACGATATATCATATCCTACAAATGGATTGTATTCTATCCCAGAACCGATTTTATTTCATGTCTTTTTTGGCAACATATTTATTTTGTTTGTGTATCACTTTAGTTGGTTTCTTTGACGGATAATGAAAATACTATTAAATAACAGTTAGTCTTGCTAATGATTTAACATATTAGCATTGACTTATAAACAATCAGCACTATAATCATATTACCTCGGAGCTATCATAAAAAATTAAAACAACATATCTATTGACCTGTTCTATAAAAATAAGTTTAAAGAATAATATAATCAGTATAAACATATCGTGATATTCTTTTAGTTCAGTTAGCTGCTGTTGGATCTATTAACAATGTGTAGCTGTATGTTTTTGTCGTATTTTCTCATTTCGCACTTAAACCCTATTTTATTTCTTCTATAGATGTGGGTGGATATTATCTTAGATAAGTAGAAAGACGGTTCGTATCTTGAAGCAACACTAGCTATCCAAATTACTCGAGAAGTAATTGTGATGATTGTTTCATCAAGTTTTTATTGCTATTTTCGAATAGTTCGAAATCAATAAACTCCATTTCACGATATAAGTATTTATATATGTTAACTATTACCCACTAATCAATATGGATGATCAAGGTTCTCAAGAATGCATCCTCTGCGTTTTATTCTGTAATCTGTCTTCTATTAAATTCGAAGTGCTCTTGAATCAAATGGAACTTCCGTCAGACGTCAACAATAACGAGGGAATAATTGACGCAAAACAGAACTACTTTCATGTGTTAGGTTTTATTCTTTCCTTTCAAAATAAATATCAATATAATTCTGAACTTCTGAAATATTTAGACATTTTGTTTTCTTATACATCATAGAAGCAAACACTTGTGTAACATTATTTACTTTTCACACGCTCTCTCTTTCTCTCTCTCTATATATATATACTTAACTTTTGTTCACTCCATTATCTATTATTATGCACGCATGCTGTGATTTAGTCAGCTTTCATGCATTGAGAGTAATTGGTTTTACAAACGACATCATTTACCGGTACACACCCTATTCATCTTTTTTTTGCGCTTTTAGCAAAATAAAATAAGAATAAGAAAAGCGAGATAACAGTAAGGAATAATCCAGTCCTTTGTTATTATTCAAGAATAATTTAGATAGCTCGAAAAGCCATGCTTTACGCACGTATTGCCACACCAAATATATGTCTGTAGTTAACAAGTAATAAAGTGCTACTTGACTATACTTATGAACGGCGGCACGTCTGTATCAATCAAAAAAAATGTGAACGTTAGATGCTCTTTGAAAGAAAAGAATATTATACAAATAAAGATGAGTCTATATATGACACAAACAGGAAATTTAAAGATCTACTTGTATTTAAATCATGAAGTGTACAAATACAAAATGTAAAACGTAATGAATTATAACAGAAGATAATATAGAAATAAAAAAATTCAGCTGATCGATATAAAAGATAATCGATCAGTATTGTTTTTTCTAACACATAGACTAGAAAATAAAATTCGTAAGAATTTGCGTGATCATATACAATCAATCAATTTCATACTTCTTTATTCAGTCTCCTATATCTATACATATATATATTTGTAAATGATCGATTGAGTAAATGATAACTCCGGGGAAAATCAACGTCAATATAGGAAAGAATCAATTTGATCGATCGAATAACCATGAAATTTTCTTTAATTTTTTAAAATATTTATTTTATTTCTAAAGAATCATCTACCTGCTTTATCCTATTTGGACATGTTTGGCGAGATCGATTACTCTTTGCCCAATCCACATGGCTTATCATCGCAAATTTCATCTCGGTTTTTACCAAGTCCATCATTGTTTGATACATCTCAACAATCTTATTATTCGCCGAATTTCTTTTGGAGTTATTATTCTATTGATTTATTTAATAGCAATCTAAATAATATGCCATCATTTATCAACAACGAAACAACATATCTTAACGCAAATTTATCAACAAATATATCTATCAATTCCCAACAAAGCTCATCTCCAGATGATGAAGCACCTGATCATTTGCTTTACATTATTATCCCACTTTATTCAATTGTTTTTGTTATTGGTACCATTGGTAATATTCTAGTTATATTAACTGTTGTAACAGTTAAACAAATGCGTAATACAACAAATGCACTTATTTTACATCTAGCTATTGCAAACTTATCCTTTGTACTAATGTGTATACCTCATACAATATACTTATATGTTGTTCATTCATATTATTTTCCAAAACTTCTATGTAAAATAGCGAATACATTAATGTATTTGAGTGCATATGTTAGTATATATATTCTTGTTTTGATGTCAATCGATCGATTTCTCGGTGTCGTCTTTGCTGTTAAATCAACAAAATATCGAACTGAACGTAATGCACATTTGGCAGTTGTTGTTGTTTGGTTACTTGGTATTATTTTTGCTTCACCAAATATGTAAGTAATTTTGAAATCGATATATTTGTTAGGTTTGCTTTATTTACTCTCGTGATATTATATTTGGTATCAATAATTTTACGATTAATAATCGATTGCAAATTCTATTTTTCTCATTCTAGGATCTATTATGATGTATTACTTGTTGATTCAACCAAAGACGTTTGGATATGTTTATTTCGTGACGATAGCTCACTATTAAACACGACTCGACGTGTTACAGCGTATATATTCGCTGTATTTGGTTTAATTGTACCATTAATCATCATTGCTATTCTTTATGGTCTTATTATAAAAGTTTTACGTGAAAATTCAACTGGTAAACAAGTAGCTAAAGGTAAAAAACGTGTAACAAAAATGATTTCAGCTGTTATATCATCATTTGTTATATGTTGGACACCGATGCAAATATATCTATTATATACACATCACAATCAAGTAACAATATTATTTGCTATTGTTTCACAAAGTCTTGTTTATATATCGGCATGTGTTAATCCAATATTATATGCGTTTTTATCTGAACCATTTCGTAAAGCATTTCAACAATTTTTAACTTGTTCAAAATTGATTTCAAATCATTTATTTTCACATCATGAAAACGAAACAAATATCGCGGGTAGAAGCTCATCATATCGTACTATACAATGTCATTCGGTGTCAAACATTTCACCGATGATATTAAATGAAGATATTAAAATAAAAACGAAACCTATAATTAACCATAACTACAAAATGATGGATTTAAGTTCAGCTGTAACAACCACAACACAAATATCTGAAACTGTTAAATATGATCAATTATCCAGTGCAAATATTTCTACGTAGTAATTATTATTATTATTATTACTAAAAGAACACAAAATATTAAACTTTTCTCAGTGGTGCTTTATTCTTTAATTGTCTTTTTTCTTGTTTATTTTTATTTCAAGAAATATATATATATATATATATATATATATATATTTACACATACATAAAATAAATATGAATCTTATATTACTGAAGATCTCCATATTTTTAAATGGTTCTATTGAGAGAAAATTTGGATTGAGTAGATAGAATTGTTTTTAAGAGGTTCATATTAGAATTCAAATGAACAATATATTGTTGAAATAGGCTAGCGATAATCAAAATTTATTAATGATGTTTTTCTCAGCAGGTTTTCAATAATTAAAAACGGCTCGAGATATCATTGGATAAAAAAAAAGCTGTCCTCCACTTAAATAAGTCATGTGTAAATAAATAGATTTTTCGTGTTCAATTTCTTTGAATGCTTTTAGCATGCAAAGGATATTTAATTAAGTTGATGTCTTCCTCTAGATTTCTCCTGACAGGATGTATAAGATCTTTTTCAAGTATCGTCATTAAATATTTATATATACATGCAAACATTAATGAAATGAAATATAATTATATGAGTGAATGCTAGTGAGAACCCCTTACCTTAAAATATTAATTCACCGGATATTGAAAAAAATCTTATTGCTTAACTTGCAAATGTTCTAGGCAGTCGACGGATTCTACTGCAAAAAGCGTCTATTCGAACTAGTATTACAAGAATACGATCAATTTTGACGATTTCAAATTCGTTTACTGTTTTGTTCTCATGTGTAAAAATTTTAATTCAATATTTCTAATAACTTTGACAAATTATGAATAACGTATGTGTTAGTGAATTGACAATGTAAACGTGTGAATCCAATGAATTTGACCTGTTGCTTAAGACAATATACTTCAAATGTGCTATTGAAAGTTTAATATTCATGTCATCTACGGACATTCAACCTTCTTATCAATGAATTTCTTTTCTTTTTATAGTATATTCTTAATAAATAGAATAGGTCATGATAATTTTTCGTGCTATATTTTATCATTTCATCGACAATTATAACAAACCGGTAAATTTAGAGTATAGAAAAATTGCTTGATCCTTATTGCAACATTATTTCCATTCTTCTGTAGTTAATGTTTTCGTGCGATTATTTTCCTAATAGACACAGTTTAGCAAAGCTCACTACACGAATCAGCTTTTATTTCTAAAAGTTCCCACCATAGCTGGAGGCATACAACAAATAGATGAACTATCGAATATGTCGCAAAGCATTGTTCGCTCACCGAAAAGTAATAAATGCTCTCACTCTCGACTATTTTAAAGCAAAATTTAGGTGTAAACATAGAGCTACCGATAAGCTTATCATGGGAAAATACTTTGCCCCCAAAACGTTCCTGTTTTTCTTTTCGATAGCATACTTTTACTTGGATACTAATCGTGTAATTATGGCAAACTTTGTTTCTCATTATGAAATTACTATATCTATCGAAATACACCATGCATACCATATAATCTATCGTACCGTAGATACGCCTAGATAATGACGTAAGTTAATAGTGGAGTATTTCGTTGAAAAATTCGTAGTAAATAGCATGCACTGTCTTTGATATATGTATTTTTCTACACTTTGTTATAGAAGAGGATGAATCAAGAATTAATGGAGTTTATCAAATTATGATGTTTCTCTAACTTTTTTATTCTAGCTATAAAGTATTAATATTTAATTTACCAGATACGTTTTAGTATTGTGTAAACTTATAAAAATTTGAATCGTTTTATATAGCGAAAATTTGAATTACTAGCCATGATAATTAGAAGTATAGTCATATACGTTCGATATAGATTTTGAAAACATACTTCGATGAATTATCAAATCAGTTCAGTTTGTCTTTATTTCGTAAAATTATTATTTTATTGTTTACAAAACTTTATTGACTAATAATTCTTAATAAGAACTGTAGATAATTTTCGTCCGCCAACTGCAGTATCTATTTTCTAGTTATTGTGAAGATTAATAAGAATCTTTCAAACGCGTTTCTTTAAATCACCTATACTGCTAATTTTCTTTCATTTAGAATATCACGGAAATGTTTCTTTTTAATCATAATAGCATATAACAGCTCTTAGTAATCTCTCAAACTAGACAGATGCAAATCATATGAAATGATCACGACATGTCGTGAGCGCAGTGAAGAAATTTAGATAAAAATTCTATGCCATCATGTTTTCAGAACATACTCAATAGGCAATTGTTAAAAATAGCATATTAGAGGTTAAAATTTATCTCTGAGCGATCGTTGTGTATGATATTTACTTTAAGATTGTATGTCAAAGGATAAAGAATGATAAAATTCCTTTTTTTTTAAATCCTCACTTTTTGCTAGAAGAAAAAAGCTACGAAGTACTGTGTCTAAAAAACAATCTAAAACATAGTCCATCAATTCTGGAACTACTTCTGAGATGGCACTAGCACATATTAATCTCAACAAGATCTATGTCATGTCTTGCATCTTAACGTGTTCTTTTCAAAGAAAAAAAAATAATTAATTACAATAAAGTAGAGATGTGCAGGATAAGGTTTTCTCTTACCCTGTACCCTCCCATGTCGTCAAAATCGCGAAAATTTTGACGATTAATCGCGATATTGAGAAAAAATCGACGATTTTTACACAGATAGGCGATTAATCGTTGATTTTTCACAACGTTAATGATCAATCGTGCCTTTGAAAAAATGATCACCGATTAATAGTGGTTAATCGACGATTTTTCAATATTACCACTAACTTGCAATTAAATCGATGATTTATGTAAATAAATGTTTTTAACTTAGAGAACGGGATAATACTAATTATGAGTAGTTTCTAATTTGAAAAGCGATTTAAGAATATATGTACTATATATATCGTACACATTTCAGTCAAACTTTTTACTGGCTAATAAGTTTAGATCAACAAAAAAAAAGATGATAACAGGTGTTGGTTTTTATACTATGTTACTTTTCATATTTGATTGTGATCCTTTCTACCTTGTGCTTGTCGGTCTGTTACGAATAGCGATTACTTATTTGGTCTCACAAGAAAACACACAAATAAAGAACACTCATTTCTTGCTTTAGATTTCAGTTATTCTTCAAGCTAACAATGAAGATATTGTTGCCAATGTTGATGATTCAACTGATCTTGTATCAGTATAGTATGAGAGCTAACTCTCGGTTATCCTGAATAGTACCGACAGTAAAAATGAAATAAAAGCGTCACGTATGTCGACATAGTTACATTCGACATTGTTCAGATTAACCATAACTCTGATCTCTTCGCTTGCTGTTGTTCCATTTTAGGCATATACTAGAAGGGATAGTGTTATTGTTTCATTATTACAAATACAAGGTACAAAAGAAAATACAGTTTAAAATGTTTTAAAGTCAATTAACTCACTATTTATTGATAAACAAACTTTACAGAATGCTGATGCTAACAAAATTGATGAAGATCCAAGAATTAAAGTAATATAATGTGCGTAATGAATTGCAACAGTTTTTTAAATGAAACCATTTTCATGTTATGCTTTTTGCAGGTGCCATCAAAGAAAAATTAAGCTTTTCAGAAGTCGGAATGTCGATTATTTGGCCACCTGTTCATCATTCTATTCTCAGCAAACGACGGAATTAAGGAAAAACGTTGAACTCAAAAGCAACACTCAGTAATCTAAGATTAAAAAACATCTATTTTATAAATCATTGATTGACTATTATTTTGTTCTTTCCCTAGATGAATCCATTACAACTACTTCAGTGTCTACACCACAGGTTACCAATTACAACAATAATAAACAACAAGCTGAAGCTAATGAACAAACAAGCTATTTAAGTTAAATTTTACACCCAGGTCAAACAATCAGGCAATAAGATCCTCTACGATCGTACCTCTGATCTTACAAGATCTGTGTCTGATTTTTTGACCTGGGTCCCTAATCCACTCTCCCCCGACGACTCCCCGGGGATTTTTCAGAGGACTCTCTGGGGATTCTTCTAGGGAGAGTGAACCAGGGTTAATGTTAATTGTGTTCATTTTTATGCTTAAAACTCGTTTTGGTTTGTTCTTGTTTTATATTAAACCACTTTTTATTAGGCATGCACCGAACCCGAACTACCCGGGTTCGGTACTACCCGGGTTCGGTCGTACCCGGTATTCGGTCATACCCGGGTTCGGTCATACCCGGGTTCGGTACTACCCGGTATTCGGTTATACCCGGTATTCGGTCATACCCGGGTTCGGTCATACCCGGATTCGGTCATACCCGGGTCCGGTACTACCCGGTATTCGGTACTACCCGGGTTTCATCATATCCAGATTCGGTACTGGAATTCGAGGATCTACTTATTCGTATCCTTCGAAGCATAGAAATGAATAACAAATAGTACCTATAGATCGATAATAATAAATGATTTTATTTCAAAGGTTTATGGTCTTTTCCTCAATGAATCATAGATAATCTTAATTATCAGTAAAGCATACAATTAAATGAGCTTTTATGAATATTTCTCTTGGACTCAGCTACAGGAAATCGTCGAATGGTTTTCCTGATTGAAATGATCCTTCTGATAGTCTAAGTAGGGATGTGAGAATTCGAATACTACCAATACCAATACAATTTAGTATTGTTGATATCGATATTAGCATTATTAGTATTGATATTGTTAGTAGACCAATGGAAAAAATCATACATCTGCATTTCCGGAAAACTTAATAAGAAGAACCATTCGACGATTTCTTGTAGTTGAGTCCAAGATAAATATTAAGAGAAGCTCATTTAACTGTATCCGTTCGTGATAAATGAGATTAACTATGATAGGTTGAGCAAGGTGAAGGATCTTTGATATAATTCATCTTTTATCACCTACTATATATCCATAGGTGCTATTTATTATTCATTTCTATGCTTCAAAGGATACGAATAAGTAGACCAGCGAATCCCAGTACCGAATCTGGGTATGATGAAACCCGGGTAGTACCGGGTACCCGGTATGACCGAACCCGGGTATGACCGAACCCGGGTAGTACCCAAACCAGGTATGACCGAACCCGGGTATAACCGAATACCGGGTATGACCGAATCCGGGTAGTACCGAAACCGGGTATGACCGAACCCGGGTATAACCGAATACCGGGTACGACCGAATACCGGGTAGTACCGAAACCGGGTATGACCGAATCCGGGTACGACCGAATACCGGGTACGACCGAAACGGGTAGTACTGACCCGAACTACCCGGTTTGTACCCGGGTTCGGTGCATGCCTACTTTTTATATGTCATGAAAATATTTTCGGTTTTTGTTTTTCTATTTTAAGGGTGTGGGTTTCGGTTCGGGTATATTCTTCGCCCACACCCAATAATGGTTGAAAGATATCGCTCGAAGTTAGTCATTTTCTTACCCTAATGTTATTGGATAAAAAAAGGCGCGAAAAAGAGAAGAGGGGGGTTAATGATTTTGTTCTGAAAAAGAGAGTTGAATTGTAACTGCTCTCTTGATCGTGTCTCTGTTTTTCTGTTAACAATAAAACAGTTCGTGAGCAAAAGCTAACACTAGTCAAACTTCTTTTGGTCAGCGCAGGAGATACTTGAGAGCCTTGATCAAGAAAGTCATGCGCTATGGACCAAACTTGAGGTCCGCGCATGTCCAGCGCAGAAAAAAAAGTTCGACTAGGGTAACGACTGAGCTAAAAAATACTTGTACTTTGATTTTCATGATTTCTTTCTTTTTCTGACTCAACTTTAATTAATTGGATGTTTACTTGCATCATATTGTACTACACTCCATCAAATGCATACCCTGACCCTACCCTGCAGGGTAGGGTAGGGTATGGTAACTCTGCATATCTCTACAATAAAGTTCCTTGAAAAAATCTATGATGCACACTTAAAAAGTCATAAGCTGAAAGCAATCCTTTCCCTGTTTGAAACATGATCTGTACTTTTTAGTGAGATAATTACACAAGTTTTCATAAAAATGAACGCAAAGAATAAAAATCATTTGATTTATGAAATATCAGAACTCTAAACATCATTTTCATAGTACTTTTAAAAAATTGACTATTTCTAAATCTGATGAGACAGGCATACTTATTTAGTGCATCATCATAAAAAGAATTGTATTGCAAAGAATATGTAAATTAAATATTATTTTTTTTTTGAATAATTTAATTCAAAAACCTAAATAAAGCATGACATAAGATATGTTGCTGATATAATAACATACAGTGAAGACATGAAAACGTCTAGTGTCAAAAGTTTACTGTTGCATGTTTCTTTTATATCACATTAATTTAAATGGAAGAACTAGTCATTTAATGAACGTATTAGAAAGATGTTGTATAAAAAACTTCGATAATTGTATGCAGACATAGAATTGAATGTATTGCTAATTAATGAAAAATTTATTTAACACCGCTTTAAACTACATCTTAATTGATCAACATGAAACATAATTTTAACATAGAATTTCTCTTGCTGTTTTTTTGAAGCACTCACTATTTGTTCATATCGACTTAAACAATGAAGATAATTATATTCATAACTAGATGGTATTCAAGTTTCACTCGAATACGAAATGCGATGCGAAGCTCGAATCGGATCTTCACGAAAAATCTACGATGCAGAGAAATCTTGAATACTTTTTATGTCGACATAATGAACTGCATCACTCAGAAAACTCCATTCTTACTTAGCGATATATTCTTAAAGATCGATTTCGATTTATCGATTAATTATGTCCATGATTCATTATCTTAGATCAGCTGTAAATGAATAGACTATAGTGGCTAACATATGTTCATGACGTCACTTTAATTATCTCTTCGTAAATTTCTTTCATTTTCGTTATTTTGGAACCGCATTTGTGAGTAAACAAAACGTCCGATGAAAAATTAGAAAAAATATTTCTCAAGTTCGATCTCGATAGTTCGATCTCACTCACGTTTCAACGAGTTTTCTACGATTTTTGGTTCTTGAGATCATAGCGACGCAAAACGTCGACTTTTGATGCGTACGTCAAGTAAGTCAAAAATAATAAAAATAAAAATAAAAAAACTCGCGACGGGCTACATAAATGCTTCTGCTTCGCATCGCATTAAAAAAATCCTCGTAGGACTACATAAATGCTATGCTTCGCATCGCATTAAAAAAATAAATGCTTCTACTTCGCATCGCATTAAAAACAACTTTTTCGCTTGGCTTATCTCAAGTGTCACATGTAAACGTTTATAAAGAGAATAAAAATCTGAGTTTTTCATACTTTTGCAAATACTTGAAGCTTCAGCAACGCCATTCAATGTTTGCTTAATATTCATACCAGTATTATTTCATAGTTTACACGTGATTTAACTTTGCCATCGAAATCAGCTGAGCGATAACATAACTGCTTATCGTCATATGTTGAGAACGACCCACTTGTTAATAGGAAAAAAAAGTAAAAAATCGATCAGATAAAATAACAATGCTTTATTAAACGATATAGAAACAAAATTCCCTCACGTTTTGTGTATGTTACTAAAAAGGCATCACTATGAAAGAAAAATGTAATCAATCATATGTCGAAGGCAAGGAGAGTAGCTTGAGTCTTCCATAACAGAAATCTTTCGTGAACAGAACTGTAATGATATATATATATATTTCAATTGGTAGATAATTCTATCATAATTGATTGAAATCAATATCTATTTCATTAATATAAATATTCTTCAGTATGAATAACCGGTTGAGATAAAACAGAAATTAAGAAGGCAACAAAAAAGGCATGTGACGATAAAATATTGCATCATTTAAAGGTAAATCAAGTTTCGATTTATTCAATATTAGCTCTTCTAAACATTGATAAGCAATTGGATCAGCATTTAAATGAAATTTATTTGCAAATAATTCATGGCGATTCAGCAGATTTGGTAAATCAAATATACCAAATACACAAATACCACGTATTATACGTCCATAACAATTTTGTTCGCCCCAATTTACAAAACGAGCTGTCCAATTGGTTGGATCACTTTTTGCTACAATACAAAATGAACAAACAAAACTCCATTTATGGATTCTAATTGTGATTGGAACTATATTCAAATATCTTTTGTTCTCATACCGACAAAAATAAAAACACTGTATAATTCGCAGCATGGTCCTAATATCTGCTGTATAATAAATCAATACATCTCAAGTCTTCATAATACTTTGTGGGTTTCTTTTTGAATCATTTTAATCAGTGATGACTGTTGATGTAGACATTGTATTTGAAAAAGAAAGAATGTCTAGACCAGTGCGTGTAATCCAATATTACATCATTATCTGAACATAGATTTGACTTATATCGAACGGCACAAATTCTGGATCGTTATTTGTGCTGCTGTTCACACTTTATTTAGGTAGTCGCATAGCTTAGAAAAATCTACATATATCTCTTGTTTCGATGAGTTGATTTAAATGATCATCTAATAAAATGAACTGCGATAGTTACTTTTATCGAAGTTTTAATTCTTAGCTGCAATTCACCATAATTACCTCGCTAGAGTAATATTTAAATCTAAAGAACAATTATGATACAACAATGAACTATGCTAAACTAGAGAGATATGTACTAACCCCCCCCCCCCCCCCCATCCCAGAGAAATATCATTGAAATAATGACTCGCTTACAAGGGGCAAACAGATGAAATCAGACTTTTCTTATTTTCTTGATTTTAAATCAATTGATCTAAAATTAGAAAAACTCAAAAAAAAATCACCAATAAATTAAAAGTTTTAAAAACTAAAAAAATTAAATAAACTTAAAATTCAGAAAAAACAATTAAAAGAATCAAAATTTTAACAAACTATAGAATTCAAAACAATCTGTTTCAAGTTGTTTCAGTCAAAATTGATATTTTGGACAACATACACTAAAAATTTTATCACTTATGTTAGAGCGGGCCATTGATTCTTTTTTTCGATTCTTTTATTTTTTTGAAACTTGTGTACGAAAGTCGCACTAGTAGCTCTCGCATAATAGAAGCTTCAGGGGGCTTCTATCATGGGGAGGGGGGGGGGG
>CAJNYU010003280.1:0-75965 GCA_905331475.1 Rotaria socialis | reverse complement strand
ATAGTATAAATGCAACGTCTACTACATTATATTACTTAATTGTGCTTACCCTTATAACCTCCTGGAGAGTTTAAATGTGTATTATAATTCAATGTTGCCCAATAATGTTCGTCTGGGCTGTATGTATCACGTGACCAATCTAATAGTTCTTTTGCTATGGGACTTGTTTGCACAAATTCAATAAATGCTCGTGAAAAAGCGCCTGGAAAAAAATATTTATTAAAAATCTCGTAAGCATTTCAATGAAGAAGAATGTATTTAAATTACTCTACCATAAGCTGATCCTTTAACAATTTCGACATTGCCTGGTGGTGATGTCTTTTTCTCATTAGTTCTTCTTAATTGTGGTACCTGCTGATTATTTCCTGTAGGTGTATCGAAAATTTGCCAAACATATTCTGTTCGTTCAATATTCTTTGTTTTCCAGCGTCCTTCAATGTCGTTGTATCCACGATAAATTGATAGGATCTTAACTAATTCAGCATTGGTTTTTAATGGCAATTCTGTATTAGCAACATTTAATACATATTTCCATGATGGATATTTCATTAGATCTTGCATACAATTCAGATCAGCTTGCAAACGAGAAAATGTTGCATATAATACTCGTTCTTGTTTACTTGCTAGAAAAATATTGTTAAAACATTGAATGATAGACTTCACCGCTTGTAAAACATTTGCCGATGCATCGCTATCAACATGTACACAATAAAAATTTTGCGGTCGATATATAAGATGCAATAAACGTTCGAATTGTTCAACATTTTCATACATAAGAATAGTAAATGCTAGTGGAAATTGTCGATTAACGAACGAATCTTCATGATGATATGGCTCATTGAAACGTTCTGAACGATAAATTGAGCATTGCGCTTTTGTTATATTGTAGTGTTGATCAGGTACTGATGTTAAATTGTTTAAATCAGATAATAGAGCAAGAGCATGCTTAAATTCATTATAATCATGTTCATATAAATTTTGGCATGAAACAGAATGATAGTGTGGTTGTAGATATCGAAAGATTTTTTTCGACAAATGATTATTGTTATTATCGATTTTTTCGGATGAAATTGTTAACTGAGAAAAATTAATATCAGATGATAGATTATCATATCTTTTTACAAATGATATATAAATAAATTCGAAAAGAAAAAATCCCGCTAAGAATAATATGCAATTGTTTTTCAATAAACGATGATTGACTGTAAACTGCATTGGCCATAAGTACTCACTCTGATCTTATTTTGATCTAAATAAAAAATTACAAATGATGAATAAAAATGACAACCAACAATTACTAGTTAATTAACACGCAACAACATTTTATTTTACCATTCAACTAAAATTTCCTTGCTCTGAGATTTTATATATTGTTACTTATTCGCAGTACGTAAAGTATACAAATGCTGGCATCGTTCTCGCATTATTTTTTGTTCCTCTTTTCTGTTACAGGTGTTCATACTCTTCATATTCTTTTTCTCTTTCAATTCTTCTTTTCTTCTCATATTCCATGTCTTAGAATATATCGAAATTTTGCATTGTCTGAGAGTGACCCCGATGCAATCTCATAGTTACCTTCTATTATTTATTACTGTCTGGCATCCCACAAAACGAAAAATATAAGTGTCTATATTGCAAGGAAGAAAAATGGTTTGTTTTTCTTTTTACTTTTTTTTCTCTAGCGAGAATTTTTTTCCTCTTCTTTTCCTTCTCTACAATTAATCAAAGTTTTTTCTTCACATTATCGTTTATGGCAATGTCAGAGAAAGAAACCTTCATACCAATTCTGATTATTCTCAGAAAAAAGAAAAGAAGAAAATGTAAAATTTACTTCTGCCTGAATAGTCAGTTTAGTTTTATTTTAATTTTACATTAATACACTTACGAATGTTTCCTTTTACAAGCAAATGAATCATAAGAATAATATTCGTCTATCATTCAAGATTTTTATCGTGTATGAGTATCATATACCTTGACAGCTCTTAAGTACATCAGAGCAAATATATTTAAGTTTCATTCACTCTTGTCTCTCCCATAAAACAACAAAGTCACACTTTCAGCGACGGAATAAACGTAACAAAATAGATGAATGATGATGATGATGATGCATTGATTCACATTGCTGTAATTTGAGATTGTAGATCATTGTAGGGGTTGATGTATATGTTCGTTCGGCCATATGATCGTATTCTCTTTTCTTTCAAAAGAGCATCAAGCAAAAAAATTGGAGTATGGAGAGAAAGCCAATGAATATTTTTACTGCGCCAATCAAATGATGAAAGATTTATTACCTAGCGAGAGGTTTTTCTGAGCAATTCACATTTGAAAAGATCAACAATGGTAAATACGAAGCTATTTCTAAATACTAATGATTATAGGATTTTATTACAAAATTGTCAAATGTCACTTTTTAATTGTCGTTATTTGAGTACAAGAATGTTTCGATTTCAGATCCAATATTTGCTCAAGGATAAGATAGATTATATAATTTTGATAACTAATCACACCTGTCACATTGTTTTATTAGCTCTATTTAACTTTATTAATATCTTAAAAGCAAATCATTTTTTGAAATTGGCACCCGTAATAACTTTTGCGTAATATCACTGACAACACACATACAGACATGACATCTATCCGCTGCTGTAAAACACTATTACTCATTAAAAATAAAATATTCTAATCATATAATGATGCCATTAGTTTTTCTTTATTTCTCTTATTTACTTCAGTATACAAAGTGTCGGAAATTCGACTAATAATATATGAATGTCTATCTCAACTGTATTTCATATAATTGAGGTAATTTTTATTTTGCGAATCTAAAGGAAAATTCTGAATTTCTAAGACGCACAAATGATTTTTTGTAATGCGCTACTCTGTGAGATAGAATCTTATGAATTAT
The DNA here is from genome assembly GCA_905331475.1 of Rotaria socialis. Taxonomy (NCBI): domain Eukaryota; kingdom Metazoa; phylum Rotifera; class Eurotatoria; order Philodinida; family Philodinidae; genus Rotaria; species Rotaria socialis. The sequence goes on along the minus strand of CAJNYU010003280.1, from coordinate 73,060 downwards.
CGTTGAAGTCAAATAAGTTAGCAAAACGAATACAATCTTTCATGGTTTGAATGTCGGCCAACGATTTCAATCTTTTCAGTATCAACTAAAACTGATGTATAACCAGAGTCGTAAAATAGACGAACTTTTTTTTGTATCTTTTCGGCAAAGTAAAAATGAATCATCGAACAAATTTTGGCGCTTCACTTAATTGAGAACAAGTCGATGGGCTGTTCTCCTGCATTCATAGGTGAAACTACGAATAACAACGATCAAGTACTTGTCAATAAGTCCCAACAACACTTAAACGAAGAACAAATTGAACAACTTCTCAAAGTACGATTCAATCGTTCGGAAATTCTCGAGTGGTATCGTATTTTTATGGAAAAATGTGGTGCAAATAATAATAAATCATCGTCATCATCATATTTGACAGCTCATATTCATAAACCAACGTTTATCGACTATTTTAATCAGTTACATTCTAATGGTGATGTAATTCGTTTAACAGAAAGTTTTTTTCGCATCTACGATCTCAACAGTGACGGCATCATTGATTTTATGGAATTCATGCATGCTATAAGTGTAATACAAAGAGGTGACCTGACAGAAAAGCTCTCATTTATTTTTTCTTTATTGGATTCCAATCAAGAAGGTTATATAGATCGTTTAAAATTAGTTAAAACAATGGAAGCATTATACAAAATTAAAGGAACAAATTATAAGGATAGTTATAATGTTTTATTAAGAAAAGTCGATCACCTTATAACAAGATTAGATGATGATAAAGGAAGAGGACGCATTACGAGATATAAATTTATTGAAAGTTGTATGAATGATCCGATTTTAAAAGATTTACTGAATGCATACAAATAAAAAAAACAATTTTTTTTCTTCGGCAGATTTTGCGCTTATTTGATTTTTCTTATATTTTGTTATGATTAGTAATAATAATAATAATAGTAGTAGTAGTAGTACAAATTCCGACATAAATATTAATCGTTTATCACAGTCTACTGACTGCTTACATCAATCATCTTATGTTCATTTTCAGCCTTTTCGAGTTTCATATAGTATTATTAATTTAAAAGAACAATTTCTTCATTCAATACGATCAAAGCATAATGCAAATACATATCAACGTTTTAATTTTGTAAAAGATTCAAACTACAATCGTTTATCAACAAGAAAATTCACAGAAAACTATCATTTATTAGAAAGCAAATTAATAAAAAAATTCTTTGATTCAAATCAAAATGTTCTTTCAAAAGAGGTCCTTGAAAAAATGTGGAAATCTTCACAATTTTGTGATTTATTACTCATTGTACAAGGTAGCGAATATTTAGCTCATCGATTAGTATTAGCAATGTCTAGTCAGAAGTTCAAGTAAGATTTAGTATCATCACACTTTAACATAATTATAGATTTCTATGTATTCATTAGAGGAGGCTTTGATGTATTTTTAACATGTAAAAGCTAATGGATAGTCCGTCTTTCGGGAAAAAATCGATTCGAATACGAACATGATCCATCGGCTCTTGAGAAAACATTTCCAATACAGTTTATTCAGAGTAATAAATTTCTATTATGAACTAACACATGAGAACAATCTGCCAAAATTATTTTGATCATGATCATTTTCATTGTTAAGAGACCAATAAAGAGTATAATTCATCGAAAAAGAACAACGAGGGAGTTTGGTTGATAAACGGAGTTTTAAACTAGAGATACGATTTTTATTATTCATTGTTAATAAAAGAAATAAATAGTTAATTACGCTAATTCGAGGGTATACTCAATTTAGTATAAAAATTTTTATTTAGAAAAATTTTTCATAAACATAAAAATGATTTTGTTACTCGTGTTCATCTTCATCACTCAACGCACAAATCATTACAACTTATTCTCAATTACCTCTATACCAATGATATAGTACTCACCATATATAGTATCGATGATATTTTAACTTGTGCTAAAGAGTTAGATATTCGAAAATTAGCTGATTTATGCATCACTTATCTTTCGAGAATTAATAAACGAACAATTTTTCAAATATTAGATATAGCCTGTAAACATAATCTCTCCGAAGTTTATCGCTTAGCACATAAATATCTTATTCAATCGATCGATGAATGTATTCAAACAAAAGAATTCATTGATATTGCTTATTGGATGTTAAATCAAATTCTTTCGGATGTTACCATTGAAAAACGACAAGAATCTCTTGTATTCGATCGAACTTTACAATGGTTATCATGTAATCGTGTATCAAATGAAGATCTTATTTTTGAGCTACTAAATAAAATTCGTTGGGAAAATTTAAGTTATATATCGTTAAAAGAAATTTTAGCGATCAACTATGAAATATTACATAATCCGATTGTTGAACAATGGTTAATAAAAAAACTAAAGTAAATTCAATATCAAGTTTTTCTATTTACATATATTTATGCGTATTAGTGATAAAGTCAATAATCAAGTAGAAAGTCGACGAGAAAAAGACAGATCTTCACAACCTAAGGTAAATTTTTAACCATTTTTCACTGTATAAACTTATAAATAAGAAGATCTTCGTATTTCATGGTTTCATGTTTTAGGCAATTGTTTGCCAGTTTTTTGCAGATCAAACAATTACAAAGTCTAGCCGTTTGTTTGACTCAACACCAACTCTATTGGATTAATGTCTCTAGAAATAATATTCTATAATCATCTATTTTTCTCGATCATTCTAGTTGTCATTATCGAAAATTCTTATTATTGGCGGTGGTTTTCATTTAGATAAAACTGAAATGCATTTCATAACATTCAGGTGGTTCATTGTCACATCCATTTGAAAACGAACAGTTGATATCAACAAATTGGGTTTCTTTCATGAATCGATCATTATTAACAACATTCAAACAAAATAAATCGCAATCAATACCACCAATATTAGAACAGCGTGTCTATTTCGGATGTGACATGCTGAATAATCAAATTTGGATTTCTGGATGACTTGAAATAGATGGGAAGTAAGAAAGTTTCTATCGTAAATACAAATGAATTTTTATATTTTATTAGGCGAATTCGTGCGATTGAATACTATGATCCAAAACCAAACGTATGGAAACTTGCTAAACATCTCCGATCAGGTCGACTTGGTTGCGCTGTAGTATCATTTGACAATAAACTTTTTCCTGTTGGCGGCTATGATGATATAAAATCAACGTAATCTTATGCTATTGCCTACGACTCTGAAAGGAAAATGTTTGTCTTCGAGTGTATGATCTTATGATAAACGTCGCATGGACAAGTCGTTGCAATATATATATATATGTTGATCCAAAATGAAGTACTACTCAATATGAGGTATTCAAAGAATTAGAAAAAGTTCCTGTTTAATCTTTGTAAGTGCGATTGATGTTTAAATCTCTAGATTGATAGCGATTTTAGTTTTATTTTATAATTCTTTTTTTTTCAAAACGAGAACAATTAATTTATTATATTATTTTCATTGATTTACATTACAAAATTTGAATTCATTCTCTGAATAAACATTTGCAACAATATGCAATATTGCAACATTTTGTCTCGCGACGATCTGCCCGGTCACCTGATAAACAAAGTGTTTATTGCTTTGCTCTATTAGTTGGTTGAAAAAACAGTCGCTGATTCTTAATCTAATCGAGAAATGCAATATTCATTTGGACAACATTATCAATTCATTCTGATGATTAGGCCATTGAAGCAGCGAGTTGTGTTATTACTAGTTCAAATATGAGTTGCCGTTAAAATTTCATCCTTCAAACTACTTTGCTATGACTCATATAGTGAACAACACCACTAACAAAGGTATATGTACGGGTGTGACAAATGATGTTCATGACTAATAAATAATATTTTCAAATGTCTAATAAGATTCACGTAGAATAATTTTACCTAATACACATTTTACAACTACTTCAATATTTCTTGTTCATATCTAGTATCTAACACCCTCTGTAACGAAATATATGAATCATCACCAGTGGCGGTATAATCCCGTTTTTTCATTAGACATTCAAAGATGATGTTAGAGCATTTAAGACCTTTTGTCGATCATTTTATTCTTATTTTTACTAGTCTTCATATCGCAGAGTAAATTTTTATAACAATTTTAGAATCTACATGATGATTTCGTTAGATAAACAATATCACGAGGATTATTCAACATCTTGTAAATGTCTACCAACCTTAATTCCAAATGATCAATTAACAGAATTGAATTTATCAAATTTACAATTAGCAAATATCGATTCATTTCCATTTGAAAAATTTCCTAATCTTCATTCTCTCGATTTATCTTACAACCAATTAACATCAATAAATCCTGATTGGTCAAAATTATCTCAAAATTGTATCAAATATTTAAATTTAAGCCATAATAAATTAGACTCACTTTTATTTCTTAAAGATTTCAAATATTTAAATACCTTAAACATAACAGATAATTTACTTAAAAATAATGAAAGATTTCTTTCATTATATATTTGTCCAACATTAGAACATTTAATTGATGTAGATCAAGAACAAATTCACAGTGACCAATTAAAATTTGATCAATTATTATTATTATTAATTCAAACAAACATGGATTCTTTATGGTCATTGTCACATCATGCTAAAAATAAAACGAATAGTAAAAAGTCACTAGATGATTTTCGTCGATCTATAATAAAATTCATTGAAAAAGAAAACATATTTTTTGAATTTCATTTATCATCATTAGGCAATTATTTTATTGAGAAAAAGATAAATGAATTTGAGTCTCGGGTTGAGTCAACGTTTAAAACATATTTAACTGATGATTTTAATCGATCGATGAATGCCAAAGAGAAACTAAAAAGTTCTTTTGAACCAATAAAATGTTTTCGTTGTCATCATAAATCTAATGATGATTTAACAACAATATCTGTATCAATGTGTGCATTCGAACCAAATAATACATCGAATCATATATTAGCAACATGTGGTGGTCATAAAGTGTGTTTTATTGATTGTAAAACATGTGAAATAACACATATCTTCGAAGTTAATACATTGAAATCGGCAGTAACATCAACTAATCGTATGATAAAAGATAAAAATAGAAAGTCAAATGCAGAACATTTTTCATGTTTATGTTGGATTGAAATTGAAAATATTAATCAGACATTGAATGTATTAGCTGTTGGATCAACAAGTGGCCATGTTTATCTTTTATCACCACAATGGAAAATTATGTTTGGACATATTGAACTGTCTGTAAGTGATTTAAAAATAAATTATCTAGTTAGAAGATCGCATCAACACAAAAAAGGGGTGCCTATTTAAGTCTTCGTGACATGAAATTAATACGTGAAATATGTCTGAAATTTGAATAAAAAGAAATCCGATAATCGATTGCATTTATTTTCTTTCGTATTCATAGGTTTCATCGATTAGCTGTTTAACTTGGCATTCAAGTAATCCATGTATCTTAGCTATTGGCTATGATCATATCGTTCGTTTTATTAATATTCGTTCGTATATCGATCGACTACAATCGTTTATTCGTAAACAAAACAAACCAACTGCACAATTTGATTATGTGGATTCATCGGTTTTTATCAATAAAATTCCAACTACACATATGTACAATCTTTACAGTGGTCAAGGTCCACTTGTTAACATAACTGATTTACTTTTCTGTCCATTGTCGAAAGATAATATCGTTCTTCTCGTTGGTACGACTTCAGGTCTTTTTATTATTAAATATAAAGAAAAACAAGAACAATCACCTATTCAACTTGCATTTCCTAAATCAATATGGACTCGTAGTGAACATGTTGAATCATTTCGTATGATTAATAATTCGACACATCTTATTGCAATGAATATTCTTGGTCTCGATCAAATTTGTTGTTTCAATCTTGAACAATCACTTAAAGATCAACAATTACATATTATTATCTTAATATCAAATCCTTCTCGACATATTCCAACGAAAATAACTCTGTTTCCAATTAATAAACGAAAGAATAGTTCAGCTACTGATTCATTTGAATGTATTGTTGGCCACAATGATGGCTCATTTTTTAATCATGAAATTCAAACATATAAAACAAAAGAATCAATTTTAAAAACTAAACAATACAAAATTGAATGTGAACAAAACGAAATTTCGAATATTTTATCCACTAGTCTAAATGAACATTTTCTATGTTTAACTACAAATAATAATCTTATATGTCTATATAAACGACAGTAATATCTATGTATAGTGTTCAATGTAACTTATGATTTCTTCTTTTTTATCAAATAAAAAAACAACAAAAACAATCTACTAATCAAACAAAGAGAGATGCATGACTTGAATTTTGTCTGTCTTTAAAATGTTGTACCGCATGATGACCTTGTGCAAATGTTTCAAAGAGTCCTGCTAGTTTCGTGGCATATTTACGATCGCTTTCGAGAATTACTTGACGACGACGTAGTGCTTGATATAATGAAAAAACCATTATACAATGGTAGATAAGAAAAAACATTGTCGATACACCAAGTACATAATAATCGACGGCTTTTGATATATGCATATGTCTCATAAGAAAACCGATTATTGAATGCCATATTGAATTAACCGATATGAAAACTAATGATATAAGCGTATATTTATCTAATAATGTCAAATAAGATACAGGCGGAAGAAGACGCGAAACGGACCAACGAAACATAATTGATGTTAGTAAAAGTGTACCTAGATGAGACAATATTTTCATTAATATTATAGAATTAAATAAACAAACATGTAATCTGAAGACGATTTTGTGGATATTCAGGTGCAACACTATAGACAGTTAGTGCAATGAGTGTAATAAGAAAAATAAGTAAATAAACATTCCAATAGAAATAACCCGGTCGGCGGGCAACACAGCATGTTACTAAAAAAATAAATGTCTATGAGAAAAATAATTAGAATCATTTTAGCCCTGATTATTTGAAATTGTCATTTATTTTCTATAAAGTTGATGGACAAATTCAACTTCGTGATCTCTATGTCTATTCGTTTCTATCTAAAGCTTCATTATTATTCACCAGCACGGCCTCGATGTTTCACTTCACTAACCTTTCCTTTTTCTTCAACAAACTCAGCAAAAATAAGACCTAAACGGTTGAGTTATTACGAGTAGTAGAACATCTGTTGCATAGAAGTTAACTAAGAGAACTATGTGAGAATTTTAAAAAAAGCTACTTTTCAATTCTATAAAATCTACCGATATATGTTGATTGCCGAATAGGTCGAAAACTAAAATCTTCCATTGTTATTGTTGAGCGTGCTTCAATTTGTTCGTAGAGAAACCATTCTTGTTGGGCTAAGATGATAGAAATAAAATTGTTTCTTAGGAATCTCACTAACTTAAGTTCTATCAATTAAAATTACCTAGAAAAGCTTCTCGGTTGACCATCGAAGGCTGAAAACTATTTTCAACTAGAACACATTCTTCAACCGAACATCTTGTAACAATCTGCAGTGAAAGTTGTTGCACATCAACTGGAAAACTATTTAATTCAAGTTTTTCCCAGAATGTACCCACAACCTTGCGTACTTCCCATACGTAAATAATATCATCGTTTTTACTATCAATATAAACAGGTTCATCTAAATTATCAACTAATTCGCGAGCAACTTCTTGTTTAACATCACCAAGTGCATTTTTAACGTAAAGATTTGGATTCCATGAAGCTGCTTCAGGATCATATAACCATCGGGCTTCAATAACAACTTCAGCATAAAATTTTTCTTCTAATGTAATTACCTTTCACGGATTTTAATGAATAAAAAAAAAACAATCGAAAGTAAAAATTATCAACTTACTTCACCAAGACGAATAAATTTCACACGGACAGAAACTTCGCGTGGTGGTTTTACTGTTAACGGAGAAGGATCCAACTGTTTTGAATTGGTTTTTTCAATCTGTCGTCGTTTTTGAAAATCCGGATGATTCGGTAATGAAGTCATCACTACAAACAGATAAATGACGATTGTAAAATGAATGTTGATTCAATCATAATATATTTAGGCCCTTATAAGTGCACCCACTCATATATTTTTATTACAAAGATACACATAAATAGCAATTAAATTGATGCATATAAGGAAAAAGAAAGGACTTTTTTAAAAATTTATTCCATATAATCACATACATGTGGATCCACAGACAGATGATCGAGTACTTGAAGGTAACGAATTACCAGATAGATAATAAGACGATCGTTGTTGAACATCACCATTGGCTTTTAATCGTCTATTCGATGGTTTTGATGTTGCAGTTGATTCATGAATTTCTTGTTTAACAGATTCTGTATAAGAATCAGAACGTATTGCACTACGCATGATCGATATAGAAATGAGACATTTGAGTTTAAGAACGTCTACGAGTACTGCATCAACTATGTGTGTTAGAATCGAATGAGAAACATTATACGGTATTATTGTTGTTAACTGATGTACAAAAAATATTGACACTGATTATGAATACCGATGATAATGATGGGATCAACTTTCTACTATTCCACGAACACACACACACATATATATATATACAAACAAGCCTATCTGATAGAATTCGTTATTTCCTGTCGGTGCTTCGTTCTCATTTTTGTTTATACAGCGGTAGAAAAAGCACCAGATGAGGCTGAAAAATAAGATGAAGAATGTGCCGTGGCAGATGACGCACAACATAAAAAAAATGTTAATCATTTGTGGCAGAAAAAAAACCGATGTCCTCTCTATGTTGATTATTTGATAATTTAAACCTATTGAACATTAACTAACAAGACGAATAAACTATTTAATTCGTATATTAAATCATAGATGAACTATAAGCTAACTTTATTTCTAGAAGAAATCAAACTTATTGATTTAAAAATACCAAGTATTGCTAATGATTATAGTCACGATGACTTATGGGTAAAAATCTGTTGCATGAAATCGAACAGAGAAGTTTTAGATCAATTGAATGCAATACTTTCATTGTTAAAATAATTATGGAATGATAGTAATGATGTATACTAAAATAATATAAAAATTCTAAATGATTTTAACCAATCCATTTTATACAAACTATTCGAATAGAAGCTGTTTCATTCTACGCACATTCGAGAAGTAAGTCGTATAGTGAACCGATTTATCACTTGAATTTTATTAGATTACTAAAACGAGACACTATGTCTTTTTTTGATTAATTATAACATAGATATATCGAAGGATAAGAATACGATTACCATTTTATTAATGAATACTTAACTGATTGGTTCAACAATCAAAAAAGTGATAAGGGCAGCTCTGTATGGCATTAGTCATCTCTGTTAAACTCTAGAAATTCAGTTTGTATAAGTTTCTACATAGAAATTATCTCTTCGAATTATTTCTATTAAAACTACACGGGTAAAAGTCATAATCCATATCAAACTACAGCTGCTTATGTACAAAAAAAAATGTTAACTAAGCCGCAGCATTCCGTACTAATTGATGTTGGCTAGTCGATAAGCAAAAAAAACAAAAAATTTGGAAGATCGTCTATTTTGATGAACTGAAAAGTGACTGCATTTGAAAACGTAGTTAACAATGAGAGTGCTGCGAACTTCAATCATCGTTCGAGAAGCTATATCAGACAAACTGGAAAGGAACGGATGTATTTTGAAAAATAGAAAATTTACGAACAAAATACACTGGTGTTTGGAATGACGGTTTCAATATAAATATGTTCGACATTGTGCGACCTCTTGTATAAATATGTGATTGACGATGAGAACGGCGAGTACGACATTCCTGATATATTGAGTTTGAGTAGTGCGAGAGAAATAATAAAAGAATAAATCGAGTTTTGATTGCCGAAGAAATTTCTTGAAGTCAATTAAAGGTTAGTTTTATTTAAGTTGATCTCGAGTAGCCTTGCTTATTTTTACTGGACAATATAATGGCATTGATTAGAAATAGTATTTTCAAAGTGAGTTATGTGTTTAAGAAAAACAACTAATAGTTAATTAACACTTGATTACTATCTCTAGTTTGCTACACTATCAAAACAGTGTATTTTTCTAACTCCAAAACGTTCTTATTTGTTACTTCATGAGTATGTTTCTATGGGATTACTTCAAAGAAGTAGGTATTCGTGTAGCTGAATCAGTTGATCAAGCTTATCAAATTGCGCCAAGTCATGGTTTGTTTTGAAAGATAGTACATTCAATTGTTTTTAATTTTGATGTGATTCATTCAGAACTTAGTAACGATCTCGTAGTCAAAGCTCAGATTCTCGCTGGTGGTCGAGGTAAAGGTTCGTTCGGTAGCGGACTTAAAGGTGGTGTCAAAATGACTTATTCGTGAGTATTATGATTTTTTGTTGGGCAGAAAAATGGAAGTAAATTGAAATTTCTTTTTTTTAAGACTTGATGAAATAAAACGAGTTGCCTCAATACAATGAATATTTTGTTTGAAGCCAGGCGTTACCCGAAAGTCAGATTTGTCAGTTCTTGAATTACTTTCATTGGTATCGCTAATGAGGAGTCGTCAAGTTAAATTTTTCAAATAATCTAATCTTGTTCAAGTAAGTCTTTTGTAGTTAATAAAACGCAATACTTGACTTCAGAACAGACTGTTCGGGGTTTTAGAAATTATTAACCGTAGTGAAGCTAAGGTACATCAAAATAGGAGGATGTTTTTTAGTTTCTCAAAGCTGCATAATGAACGAATGAACTTACACATTTGTTACATAGGTATGGATTGTAGGATTAATGTGGATGATAGTTCAGAATTTCGGCAACATGCTGTATTCGATCTAAAAGAAAATGTTCAAAGCGATTGGCGTGATGCCAAAGCACAAGAATCAAATCAAAATTATATTGGTCTTGACGGTGAAATAGGATGTCTTGTCAATGGTGCTGGTTTAGCAATGGCCACTATGGATATTATTAAATTACATGGTGGTAGTCCAGCTAATTTTCTTGATGTTGCAGGTGGCACTTCAGCTGCACAAGTTGAAGATGCATTTGAATTAATTACAGCCGATCCTAGAGTGAGTTCAAATAAGCATAGACTGATTGATCTATTTGTAAATTTCACCTAGGTTCAAGCCATATTTGTTAATATATTCTGGGGTATTATGAGATGCGATACTATTGCTCATGGCTTCGTTGCAGCAGCCAAAGAGCTCAAATTAACTATTCCGGTAGTTGTGCGATTGCAATGTTGATAGTGGTTTTTTTAACAACTATGTTTTCATGGAATAGTAATTGACTTTGTTCTTTGTCTAGGAACACGAATTGATGATGCTAAAGCAATTCTAGTCAATAGTCAATTTAAAATTCTTGCTTGTGATGATTTGGACGACGGAGCTCGATTGGTAAGATTTCTATCATTTTTCTTTATAATTAACTATTCTAAAGACGACGTTAAAAACGTGTTGTCTTTCATTTTAGGTAGTTAAACTTGCACAGATAGTTAGTTTAGCTCGATTAGCTGCCATAGCTGTTCCATTTGAATTACCGATTTAATTTATTTTTAAGGCGATTATATTTCTCATTCTCATGGACAAAAAAAATCAGCGAATCTCTCGTTATTTTTCTCCATATCTTATTTTTATGTTCATTTTTTTTTGTAATTGTATTAGTATACGTAAAGCTCACATTCCGTCGTATCTATCTGGTAATATATGTATATGCTCTGCAATTCTTTTTTTTGTCATTATTTGTTTACTTTTTTTTCTCAGTAAATATCAAATCAGCTAATAACAATAATAATAATAATAATAATAATAAAGAACAGAAATGATAATTTCTTTGATATTGGTCAAATCAATTATTACCCGGAGTGTATTTGGTATCGCAATAGGAAAATATGACCAGACAAGGTCACCGGGATCAGAAACAAATAACATCTGAAATGTCAGCCCTCGACTAGGTCAATAAAACATATTTTTGGATGTAATCAAGACATAAAAGTTGAATTTACTGCTAAGTCAAACTCTTTAATCGATCAAATTTTAATATGGTAAAAGAAATTGAATTATTTTCTTTTATTGCTGTAACGTTTTTATAGTAGCAATAGAATATAGACGATTTCTATTCATAGCACGTAAAAAATAAGTAATTACAATTCAATCGAAGGAACCGTTTACAACGGTAGAAAACATTAAAAAGACTAACATTGGAAATAAATCTGGCTCGTCTTCGAGAATATTTTGAAGAAATCTGTAACGAAAATAGGCTGTTCATTCTCAAGTGAATTAATTCAAAATGAACAAAGCAGATGAGCAAATAGTAATATGCAAGTCATTTTATATGGATGACTCCTCGAGAACTGCAATGGATTAGATTGTCTATAAGTATCATCAATATCCATTCTCAAACATTGATCTAATTTAACATATTTGCATATAATAATTGAAATTTTGGTCAATGGCATGTGGTTGCTAACAATGTAGCTATCCATTTTATAAGGTAAAACTTGAATATCAAAGAAAGAAAAAACGTAGACCAAGCAATTTAGATGCAGCTAAATTAAATAGTTGTTCAACATATTAGTGTCAAGTGAATCAGACATTTATCAAAATAAATTACTCGCACAGGAAAAGAAACGCAATAATAGACATCAATATTTTCCACTAAATCCAGAATATATAAGTTCATTTGTAATTTTCACAATGACTGAATCCTTTGCTTGACAGGCGATTAAAGTGACCATCAGTATAATTACGATCGTTGCTCTATTCATGAATGATTTCAGAATAAAATCTAGTGAGCTTCATTGATCATTACACATCTAAAATATCAAGACATGGCATTTCCGCTTATAAATACGCTCCCGAGCAGAAACACTTCCGAGCGTGACACTGCTAAGATAGTAGTTATGCGTAAAAATAATTTTTTTAATGATGCGCGTGAAACCGGAAACACACATACGTAAATATATTTATATTTACATAAAGGAAACAGGATCTAGTGAACTGTTACCGCACTGTGTTTACTTAAGTACGGCTAGGCTGATCTTTCCCATTAAAAATACCTGAAATTTACACTTCTCAAAGCGAGAGTATAAAAGTCGGTAGAGAAATTTTGATCGATCACAACTTTTATAATCAAACAGCGCGCAGAACTGTAGAAAAAAAGGTTTAATTGAATTTTTGTCAGTTACAAATGGTTTATGAATTGGTGTGAAAAAAAACAATCCGAGTATTTTTTTAATTTTATCTTCTCAGATACTATCGACAGAGAAAATACTCACAAGTTGCATTGAACATGTTCAGTCTGTTGATGGAATCATTCAATTATTTCCTTCATTAAAAGGTTTCGAGTCTAATTTTTGTCGCGTTACTTATCATTATCGGTGAAGACATTCACACAAAATAAATCTGGCACTAAAATCAGTATTAATAGATCTGCAATATGAATGTTATTAAGAAAAAAAATACACATTTATAACTACATTCTCTTATCAAAAATCAAGTTTGTTATGTAACAGAAACGTCTGTCGTGATTAGTAACATGCTATGCTGTGTCCAAATACTAAATCAACCATAGCACTATACGCGAGAGTTTTAATGATTTGTGGTCATTCAAAAACTCATCAAGAACATCGTTCTTGTCTATACCCGTAGTTAGAACAATTATATAGAGTTCTTATCTAATATATTTATATGAATTTTTTGTCGGCTTTCACACAATGAAATATGTGTTCGTATTTTCTAACGATAACCTTGTATACCGTTGTTAAGTACTATCAAGATGAAAATACTGAGATTGCTCTTTAAATTTATATATATATATATATATAGAGAGAGAGAGAGAGGATAATAAAGTACCATTTTTACTTATTATGACTAGTCAACAAGAATGAATAGGCTTGAATCACTGTATTCGACTAAAAAAATTCTTTTTTTGTTTTTACAGAGACTATGAAAATGTAAAAGAAAAACCAGTTCGTTATCCAAGAGAAACAACACTTCCATACTATCTATTGATTATGCCGCCATGCACTGAAAAGACAAATAGCGTTGTCCTTGTGATTCATTAAAAGTGATACATTTATGACAACAAATATCACCTGGCCATAAGACTATCATCATTTTTTCGAGGTTAAAGAACACGCAAGATATTCAAGAATTATCTTTGCTAACCAAATTTTTATTCACTTGAATTATGTTAAAGAATATTTACTTGTTGATAAAATTCTTCATTTTTGAAAATCTTTTCATATTACACGTTTTATTTAATTCCATCTAAATAAATATTTCATACAAGAACACAGCTCTGTTTTCATGCCAAATAGCAGTTCTTCTTGTATTGGAATATTGACTTTGATTACAAATCGTGTTCTATTAACACGACAACAACTCGTACTTCATAATACTTAACTCCAATGAAGCATCTTCGTATGCGTAGAATAAGGAAATTGCGTTTCTTAGATCATAAATAGAAATGTGTATACAACAGAAAAAACAAATAAATAGTAGATAACATTTTTGAATAAGAAATAATGCAATATTTACAATGATTATCTTAATGTAAAAATAAAACGATGACATAACAAAGGAACATTGTACGAAGTCGAGTTCGTTGATTTTCATCATGCGATGAAGAGTAGGACACGTGTTAATGAATTGCTATTTAGTTGTCCTAAGCAAATATAAAAGGACGAAAAAAAGAGTCATTCGTCGTTTTTAGGTTCTCTATTTATCTTCATCTTCATTTCGATTTCTATCTATTATATTCCAGAGTTGATACAAGACGAACAAATAAAAAAGCAAAAACGAAAGAATAAACGATTGAATACTGTAAGTGTGCCCAACGCTCTATGTTTTCTTGATAAATACTCAAAACACGATTGCATATATTCATAAGTTTAATCTAACAGAAGTGCAAATTCTGTTGATTCATATTCACCTATTTATCTAATGTCTTTTGATATGAAATTATGTGCACTGTTTCTATTCTGTCTAGTAAGATCGTACTGATATATTGTCATGAAAGCCAAAGCAGATTTTCCACCGGAACGACAAAGTTTTAAAGCTGCTATCGAAGATAATATTGGATCATGTATTGTTGCTCTATTATCATTATTATCCTTAGTATCCGCTATGTTTTGGCCTTACATCAAGATGAATAAAGTTTTCACTGAGCATCTACTTGATATGACATCATTTAATGATTATCTTGTTGTAAATGTGTTCGTGTTTGCTTCATATACATTTCAATATATATTAACAGCTGGAATATTAGAATATACAAATCCACGAGGTTTCAAATCTGATTTGTTAACAAATAAACAACGGCAAGAACGAAACCGACAAATACGAAAAGAAATTACATTAGGAATTGGTGCTATGTTTGGTATTTTTTATACGAAATGAATTCACAAAGAATTAAAATATTCTTATTTTTTTTCGCCTAGGAAACACAACATATGCTGTAGCATGGATGTATTTTATTGAACCATATTTATGGACAACAAATTATTTTGTTACCAATCAATATACACTATCATGGTTTGCTTTTAATGTTCTTGTCTATGCGTTGATATTTGACGCATGGTTTTACTGGACACATCGTGCATTACATGAATCGAAATATTTATGGGATCATATTCATACAACTCATCATGCATTTAAAAATCCAACTGCATTTTGTCAAGATGCTGTTCATCCATTAGAAGGTCTTGTACAAGGTATGATAGAGTTTTTGTGTGATAAAATTGAATTTTTTGCTTTTTTTTTCAAAAAAATAACAAGGTCCGGTTGGCCATTATTTAACAGTGCTTGTCATGCCTGTTCATCCAATTGCTTTAGCATTTTTCGGTTTATTTACTTCGTGTTTTGCTAGTAAGTAGATTTATACTTAATCTATTGAATTAAATTATTTTGGTATTTAGTCGCCGCTCATGATGGACGTTTAGGAGATTTAAATCATCATTATGCTCATCATAACAAAGGTAATGTTTCTATTTACATATGATAATGAGATGATATTAAATTCTTTTGTTTGCTACTCTTTTATCTCTCCATATAGGCAAAGGTCGTTTACAAAATTTTAATTACGGTCTTTACTGGGCACTGTGGGATCTAATCTGTGGAACTCGTTATCACGATGGTCCTAATAAAAATGATGTCAATGATTCGTCGAACATAAAAGAGCAGCCAGAGAAAAAGATCACATGATTTATTCTATTCTCGTCGAATTCGCCTGTCTAATTTTATTCTTTGATCCAACTCGACAATGAGTATACATGATCCACATATACAATACATTGCATGTCTAAGTATATACGGTGATCATCTGTCGACATCCATTGTTTCTTTATTTTTCTATTCCAATCGAATTAATTTTAATAAAAAGAGAAATCACATATCGATGATTGTTTTTCAAATTTATTTTCGTTTGATTTCTAGTATGCAACACGTATTTATTGTCTTGCACATAAATTTAATACAAAATTCGTAGTTCATTACTCGCGCGGAACTAGCGACGAACGAAAGATAAAATAGTAGCAAAAAAACAAATAGTTAGTTTTGAAAGAAAGAAAAACAAAATGAACAACAATATCATTAGTAAGAAGCAAGCGAACAAAGAGAACCCGACCAAATACCTGAGATATGAAGTGAACAGAGACGCGCAAGAGAAAGTGACTAACTCTTTCCCTAGTGACAGATAAAAAAAAGCAACCGGCTCGTTCATTTCTATGTTATATTTTCAATAGGAAGCAAATATATGATAATGATGACAAGCTAATACTGATTTACTCTTATCAAAATAGCTCAGATACAGTATTAACAGTTACATAAAATCAAAATGCTGATATAGTTTGCAATGCAATTTACAACAGTAAACAAAAAGAACAAAGGAATGTATACATACATATATATATATATATATATATGTTCCATATTAAAAATGATGAATGAGAAGAAACCGGCGAGAAAATTTGCTCAGCGGAATTTTTATATAATCATGTATGTTTGACAAACAAAAGAAAAACCAATTAATGGTTAATGAAGACGAGAGAGAAAAAAAATTGAGAAGTCCGTAGTCCAATACACGAAACAAACACATGTCGGGCATAAGAGAACGAAACAAATACTTGACAGACATTGTCTGTTACTCATTAAGGCAAATAAACAATGAAAATAAAAACTAACAAATAAAACAACAAGTGATATATTGTGCTTTTTTTTCGATAATAAAGAGAAAACAAAATTTTTTGAAACATTTTTTTCACCTGGTTAATTAGTCGATTTCTATACATCATGAATACTAATTTCCATAGGTGTTCGATCGTGTGTACTCGACGAGTAATATGTACGGAGTGGGGATCCGCTTTCACTACTATGATTTGTTGTTGATGCATTAACACCAAATGCATTCGATGATAAAAACCACGATATACTACGATTGGGTGACGATGTTGTTTGTATTGGAGAATCATTTAATGGTTGAGGTATAGTTATATTTATTGATGATGATGGTGTTAAACGTGTCATGAAATTTGTTTGGCTTTGTATCGATGAGTTTGTTGTTGTTTTTGGTGTTGATGGATTATAAAGTAGATTTTGTTTTTCTTGTAATTTAAGTGTCTGCGAGAAACGTTGTGTTTTAAGACGACTTACAGCTTCTTTAATTAAATTTCCTTCATCAATTAATCGTTGTAATAAACATGGTAGACGACGTTTTCTATTGAAAGTATTTATATTGTTCGATAAATCTACATGATATTTATGATGGTGATGCTGAAAACGATTTGACATCGATGATTTATTATGAATATTTGTTGATTTCCATGCACCTGTTGATATTAATGAATTATTTAATGGCATAGAAGCAATATCGATTGTATTATGTAATGGTTCAATACTACTCGATTGTAAACGCTTTAGATTTGTTGTAGACGGCGATGGCGATACGTTTTTTTCCTGTTGTATTACACCTAAATGTCGACGACAACCCGAACGAAACCGAAGTATTTCAGTTAATTTATCCTAATTAGATTTAACAAAGAAAAAAGAAAATAACGATTGAAATAAATCAATTTCTTTATTTTTTTAATTTACCAGTAGCAAACTTAATTCAGGTGTTGATGTTGACGATTCAATATTCGTTTCAATGTCATTCGACATTATTGGCGATGATGAATGTGTATTATCCGTTGAAGCATTTACTAATGGTGATGGAACGTGAGTTGTACGACTGATAGAACACATTGGTAATGTATATGAACGTTCTTGCATTTAATTGTCAAATAATGACTAGAAGTATTCTTAGAAGTATTGTAGAACAAAGCGGCTAACAATAGAAATAGACGAATGCACCAGCTGACGATCAATTGCTAACGTCCATGAACATCGATTTTGTTTTGTATTAGATCTGAAAGTAAATAAAGATAAGTCAAAATTAGATTGACTAGTCAATGAAGATAACGACGTAAAATTTGTTGCTGATTGGCAACAACAGAAGTAATAAACGATAAAAAAGAACAGACATCGAAGACGAGAGAGAGAGAGAGAGAGAGAGAGAGAGAGACAGGCAGACGAGAATAGTTATATTAAGCGAGGAGGCGTAACTCGGCATGATATAAAGCAATTTTTTTTCTGGTATATTTTTTAGCTAAATAAATATATTTATTACAAGAAAAGAAAAGGTTGTCATCATAAGATAAGAACATAAATTTTTTTGAAATAGAACTTCTTAAATAACAGAAGATAACTATTAGCACGAAAATATTCTATCATAAATCATTCTTGTAAATATTTATAAATTTCAAAGTATATAAATAACTTCAATCAGACCAGGCAAGTTTATATATGCATGTGTGTATGCACCATCGAAATCAATTTGACAATTTTACTATACACTACTCACACTACACTATTTCTTCGTTCTCTCTCTTTTATTCTATTTATATATTCATTCGTGGTAGTATAATGGTTGCCGTCGCCGTTGCGGCATGTCTTTGTATGCCTGAAAACAACGCGAATCCATGCATACTCTCTACTGCTGCAACAATCGGAGCAAGCGACCGAGAGAGAGAGAGAGAGAGAGAGAGCGCAAACCAATTTCTAATAACAAAAAAACGCAAAGTACACGATAGAGAGTAAAAACGAGTGTGAGAAGGTAATGAGCAAATATTAGACTTAATCGTATAGAAATTTCAGATGGATCATTTACAAAACGTCAAAGTAACATCTGTTACAGCAAGTATATTTATGGCTACATTTGACAAGATAAGTGACTTTGATATGTGTACGCTACCTTTAATAATCATTGTACATGCACTAAGACAAACGTCACAAGTGGCATCGCGTTATTACTAGCACTGCAACTACTATAGAATTCGCGCTCTCTCTTTCCTTTTCTGTCTGTCCGTTTGTGTATTCCTTTATTCTTTTCCTCTAGGTTTCTTTTTCTTTTTCATTTAATATTTTTTTTCGCACACTTCCTGTGTGCTCGGAAGATGATGAGGAGGAGACGAAGAGACATACACACATACAAATCACTGGTCACTATTACTATAGCAAAAAAAAAAGAAATAGGAAGAATAGAATAGAAACAAATCAGATGCATACGGAGCACACATAGCTATATCTATCATTTCACAGCATCACAGTTTGAAAAACAGACACATTCAATACGTATGTTTCTCTTTATTGGCATTGTGCCAAAAAAAAGGACAGAAAGGAGAAAAACAAAACAATATATTATCGAATCAGTTTTTTTTTCGTTCGTTCTTCAAAACTGTCTCATGTAGTTTTTTATGAAATAGTTTGTACATAGATCGTATTATTGTACATGTACAACTCGTATGATTTCACGTTTGACAGATAGTATACAATACGAAAAAAATAAAATAACAAGTAAAAAACAAAATAAAATTGAATGATCAAAACTATATTCATACGTACTTGGTCTTCTGCCAAATAAGTCCATATATGCAGAGGCTATATAAATATATACGTAAATGTATACATTGATATAGTCATATGCATATCTATTCTGTGCATGACTGCGTGCGGTGGTGTACTGAAAGAAAGAAAAGCAGCTCATGCTGTCAAAAGAAGAAGAAAAAACGAAAGATAACTTGCATACATATGTATTTATGTGTGTATGCATATATATATATATATACGTATTTACTTGATTCATCTGAATGATGTCTTTATCTTCATTTAAAATTATTCGGTAGGGTTCAAGTTATTTGGTATATTAAGATGCATAGACTATGATTCACATTACAATCGATGAAATAAAAGAGGCTGGTCCAGTTCAACTATTTTCTAAACGATGAGAGAAGGCGATGAACGAGAGTCGTAATGGGAAATCGAATAGGCAATCGAGCAAAGAGAGAGAGAGAGAGTTACCCATCGACCGGCAATCACCAACAGAGTAATAATGTCTTTGCTTAGTAATCGATCATAAAGAATGTTCACATATGTTTAATGGGGCGAGAGGAAGTCAATAGAAATCAAATGGTTATCGTTATGGCTAGTGATATATTGAAATAAGTGCAAGTGAACTATTCTGTTTAAACTTTTCATCACACCTGTATACAAACAATAATGAAATTTTCAAAAGACAAATTCATATGACTACCTAGTCACATTTACATACCTTTCATAAATAAGCTTATAATGGGAATATTATTATCATATTAGTTATTGTCAAAGCTTATCATTGAATTGAGTCGATGCAAATGAGACAGTATATTCGGCCGCGTAAAGGCAAAAGGGAAGAAGAAGAAAAAGAAGACGAAGAAGAAGAAGAAGAAGAAGAAAGAAAGCCATGCTCGTGTTACCTTGCCGTTCTTGACATACTCCTAACACTTCGCAATGCAATGTGATAGACGCCAAAGCGAATGAGCGAACGACAAAAACAAGCTGCAGCAAACATCAACTGCCTGAATGACAATGTTAGTAGTAAATAAGACAAACTCATATATATATATATATATATAAAGTAAATTTACACAAGCCGCACAAATACATACACCCGCCAAATGTTGTATAAATTGAAAAAGATGTAAAGAAAAAGGAAAAAAAGAAATTGAACTTATCAACGATAACTAATAAAACATAAATCAATCTGACAAGAGTTCGAGTGTTATATCCCAAGACTAGTTCAATGATGACGATGATCAGATATGTACTTTTAAGCTATTATCAACGATGTGACAATGATGCAATCATTTGCACTGAATTGAACATCGTTAGTATCACGAATACGAGTGTCAGAATAGAAAGACTACGGAATGCACACAATTTCATCGAGATGGACGACTTCCACTTCTTTCTTTCTTTTTGTCTGTCTTTATTTCTTTTTCTCTCTGCTCTCTCCCTCTCTCTCTCTCTCTCTCTCTCTCCACTCTATTTCTTTTTTACTTTGACCAGAGGGATTTGATTGACAAACACACACACATACACATTCAAGAAGAAAAAACCGAGAGGAAATTGCTATGACTATATCCGGCATAAGAAATGCATGTGTCTCTTGTGTGACTACTATCGGCTTATCTTATGTTTTATCTCATCTATCCAAGGTGGATCTTCTACACTGCTATATGTCAAGAGAGACAAAGAGATACAGAAAAACGCAGAGAAAAAAACGGAACGGGAAAGGCCATTAAGAATTGTTGCTTAGCTTGAGAGATGCTACTAATTGATGTCATCTAAAAGAAACGCACGTACGAGCATACAGGAAAAAACTGTATGTTATAATTCCCCGTTTCTTTTTTATTTGACTTCTATCACTACGTTGAGATGCATTTCTACGTGTACACAACATCTTTTTACCGGAAGACAAATGAGCTGGCACAAGATAAACATGGAATCATGTAATAAAGACTTTGTTTTTTAAGTACTACAAATAATAGATGACAGGAAAAGATATAAATAATATAAATTGGATGAAAGCTAAAAATGATTTGATATATTACTTTTTTTGGTTTTATTATTACTGAGAGATGAAAAAGAATACATGTAGAGAAATACGTGCGGCTAATATAATCGACTCAATCTTTGCTTTTAATACTAGAATTAATCGATTTTGTTGGTTCGTTTGATTTGTTTGTAAAGAATACATTACTACTGTAGTAAATGACAAATTTCATCATGATACGCATATGTCATTGAATGGATAATTAGCCCTGCTGTGCGGAGTATATATATATATATATTTATATGGATGATACTTTTCAACAACTTAGAAATCTAGACTTCATCGAATTTGCCCTTTTCAATAATCATCAACAGAAAAAAATAACAACTGTCTTATCTTATATATATTTACATTGATAAATTAGAAATTCATATCATCAATATAGTTTGTTTTTGTATTGATGTAGGAAAAAATATATATTATTAAGCAAATTATCAACGGAAATTTTAGGCTTCAGTCTTCATTCATCGTATTTCAATAATTAATTCAACAAGATTGAAAAGCACATACTTAACAAGATTATGCCATTCTTGTTTTCTTCTTTTATGTTCTCGAATGAAAGAGAAAAGAACAACTTTGTAGATATATATATATTCCGCATTGAATCAACCTCAATGATGATGATGATGATGATGATGATGTTGATGACAGAATCCATATTGGCCTTGCTTTAGTTATCTTGTCGTAGGAAGCACAGCAAAACTTGATTAGAACGTAATCACACGTCGTCATCATTATCATTTGTTTATATGCAAAAAAGAGGAAGAGAAAATAGAAAATCGACGCACGTAGGCATATGCATATTTATTAAACGACCTAGCACTTATCATCATCGCTTTCTGTTTCTCGCATATAAAAAGAAAGTAGACAGTACGTAACCTTTTTTTTTTGTCTAATAATGATGACAAAATTTAATATAGGCTTTATAATAAAACAAAACTTTTCCTGACACGAATATTTCCTCTAGGCAATCGTACAATGTGCATGTCATGAGCAGAGAAACGAAACAGGCAAACACATGCAGGCACTTCGCGTCTCTTATCTTAGCGCATCTATACCGGCGCCAATGGGTTTCGCCGTATGTGATGGATAGAGTAGAGAAAGAAGCTCGATGTTGTTTACAGATCGATGCACTAATTGGCACGCACACATATACAACATTCACTAGAGAGATAGTTAAATAGATGGATAGCCGACCGGATGTGATGCGACGAAGCCAGTGTTGCACAAACATACACTTTCCTTTCTTATCGCCTAAAGGCGGGCATGCATCAACATGGGTGGAACTTTTTCCCAGAATTTGATCTTCGTCGTCATCATATAGATATTTATCGAGAAAAAAAAATCATATTTGATGAAATATTAAAAACAAAGAAAAAGAAGAGGAAAAAAATGACCTACACTTAATGAATATCAACTTTCGATGATTATTAAATGTCACTATTCGTTAGAATTTGATGAAGGGCATAGACAAGAAGAAGAAGAGAAAAACGTCAAGAATAAACATAAGATTCCAGTTTCATTAACTATAGATTATGTTATTCTTCGATGTTCGCTATGCAAGATGTAGAAGACAAATAATAATATACACTACAAATTGTTACTATGGATGACTTTAACAAAAAGAAAACAGTGTCGAAGTCACTTGCGAACTTTCTCTACTACTGGAAAATATCATATAATATATTCTAAAGATAACGAACTCTATTCTTTTACTTCATCAATAAATCTCATTGAGTATTAACGAAGAGAATAAAATTGAATATATTATACAATAAATAAAACATCGATCTTATAAAAGATGAATGGGGCTCTGTTTCACACTAGCTCTATTTTCTGCATCTATAAAAATTTCATAAGAGTTGTGTGACTGACTTTTAATTTTTAAATGCTTATCTTTTCTTTTTTCTTTTGCTATAATTAACACAAAATTGCTTTTAAATATTTCCGTTCTATTCTTCTTGGAAATATTTATCTAGGGCTATATCAATTATACAAAAAAAATAACATTCAGAAACAGGATGTCATTCTATTTCTTCTAATCATCAAATAATGTCGTTTTGTATTCAAAGAATTCATCCCTCGATATTCGAAAGTGCATCGATACATTACTGTGATAGAAAAGAAGAAGAAGACGAAGAAGAACAACATCAGCGATGGTATTCAACTACTCAAAACAAAAAAAGAATTCGTCCTTTTCTAATTAACAAAAAATAAACAGATTCATATTTATAGGAGATTGTATGACCTTAAGATCCGTTCCTAATTGAGCATGACATTACCTTACCGCTAGCGTTTCAGTTGATATAATAGCTTAAGTACAAAGGTCAAA
This sequence comes from Rotaria socialis, assembly GCA_905331475.1. NCBI lineage: Eukaryota > Metazoa > Rotifera > Eurotatoria > Philodinida > Philodinidae > Rotaria > Rotaria socialis. The sequence goes on along the minus strand of CAJNYU010003280.1, from coordinate 48,798 downwards.
ACAGAAAGTTTTGCTATTTAAGTCATGTTGAAAGATCTATCGTGTATATATATATATATATCGTTACATTTAATGGCTTAAATAAATCTTACTAAACAATGATTTATTGCTTTTTTTTTCTTTGATTGTATATAAATTTCCATGAATGTATGACATACAAAAATTTATTGAATGTTAATGAATATTAAAAATAAATCATCTGTCATGAGGGCAGCCTGTACAAACAAGAACTTTCTTGATCTTGAAGAAATTGTATTCGATCTTTCACTATCAATAATAGGAAAATTTTCTTGTCTCGAGAATCGATCTTGAATAAAGTGAATTCAATTTTTAAGTAATTCTCAGAATAGATTACAACGGCACAATGTATAGCATATAATAAAATTTTCACTTCTAATGCTTGATCTTTTCGGACGATTTATCGATAAAATATAAGAATCAAAATAGCTCGTTTTACAAGAGAAAATTCTCTACAGACTTTCATTGATATAGAGTTCATTCTCTGCTCCATGTCACGAACTAGGGCATCGACGATTCTTTGTTTTTAGATTCATACTTTTTGAGTAGAAAAATTTCGATGTCTCAAAAGACTAAAAAAAGAAAGAACAAATGGCCGTCTCATTATATAAGTACTCTTTTGTATAATAGTCAGAAAAAAGCTTAATTCAAAAAACGAGCGTTTACTATACTCCGAATCTTGACAAGCTTTTTCACACAATAGAAAAAAAATCAGTTCGATACAATGAAGCTCCTTAGAGATTTCTCGGATGCACGATAAAAAAGAAGGCATAGAACGAGAGAAACTCAAATAGATATTTTTTTCGCCCTCAAAACAATAATCTTTTTGACGTTAACAATGATGGGAATCATTAAATGTTTTGTTTTCGCCCAGAAAAGCAGATGTCGAATACAAAAGAAAATCATGTCATTTATAAAACATCTAGCCCCGGACTATCGTCTCATCTACTTATCTTAATTTTGACAATTGAATTATGTTTAGGGGAAGGACTAATTAGTTTTGATGTCGTCTAGTTCGATTATCTTTGAAAAAAAGAATTTTCTCAAGATACTTGTTTTTTGTTTGATCGAATAAAGATGATTTTAGTGTTTCTAATATAGATTAAAGAATTATCAAATTGATGATTTAATCTTGTAGGAATTCTTTTTTTTTTGTATGTGTAAGTCACTGATTTGCTTTTATATGGCGTGAATGGTTGAATGAAGCAATCTTTTTCATGGCATATATTATGTTATTGTGAAATTTTTTTTTTCTTGCGCCGAAGGAGACATCTACATAGTATTACGAAATTTTCTTCACAAGTAGTGAAATTTAACACAATTCTTCAGAGAAAAAAAATCTATCGGTGCCGGGAATTGAACCCAGGCCAAAGCATTTAGAGTGCTTTATCCTAACCACTAGACCACACCGACTTTATATTTTTGTTGGCCAGTCGTCCTATAAAACTATATTTTGTCAACGATGAACTTATGTATTTTAGTAGTCAGCCATTAAAAACTATATTCACTAGTTGTGTAGCATAGTCAAATTTATAATTCATTCATTATCTGTACATGAGAATAATTCAGATATTCGGCGGCATTCAAAACTTTTTATAATATTAAGTGGAAAAAAACATAATTTTCGTTTGATACCAGCTTTGAGTGCAGAAACATATTTTTCAATTTATTACGCGATCTTTTTTTGTTTGTTTTACTATCTCTTTCCCCTATCGGCACTTTCAAGTGAATCTTGAATCTGAATCCATAGAATTTTCAGAATATTGCTGAAGATTCTGTTTAAACAAAAAACAAAATGTAAATTCAGATTAATAAAATATTTTCTTTGCTATGAAAAATTTATAAACAAATATTAGTAGCTGTCAAAGCACAATGAGATTCTTGTAGCTTTAGCTTTCAAATGGTTGCAGGTGTATAACTGCTATGCAGATGCTGATGAGAATTGTACTCTCAGGCTGATAGAGAAGAGATTGCAATTTAAACCAATGATAAAACTATTACAGACAGAAAAGCAAACTTGATCTACTTTTATTTAATTATATCAGAGCTAAGACAAGGAGATCCGACTGCAAATCTGAGCTTGAACTATATGACTTAATCACGAGATAGCTATCTTACAAGAATGAAAAATAATATCGAAATTAAATATCTGAAGTTCTCTGCTAATTTTTATTTTTTACATGGAAAATTTTATGTAACAAGTTTAACATCACATCAAAATCGTAAAAATTAATGTTGTCTCAAGCATTCTTTGAGATTCTTCTGCCGTATTAGACATATGAATAATGTTCTCTCTCTCTCTCTCTCAAGATTTGAAGTGTGACATGTCTTGTCAAATAAAATCTATGTTGAGACATCTTCAGTTTTTTTTGAAATGATTTGAAATCAAGATTTCCTTTACTTAGACAACTGAAACGAAAGTGCTTTCTATCAATCAATGATAATTAAATTTTATATTTAGTCAAGTTTATTTTTATTGTTTCAATGTCATTAATAAAAAAGAAAGAAAACACAGACTTTTCAAAGTTAAAAATTTTTTCAATAGAAAAAACGTAAACAAAAATTTATATTTTAGCTAGGATAGCAAGTTCAATGTTTTATCATGCATCAGATGTTGCAGTTGCATTGTAAGCAGGATTTGTAATCGGACCTACTGGTATTGAATCAAGTAATCGTGTACTTGTACTTACATCTCTGAAAGATATAGATAGACGAGTGATAAATAATTTTAATCAATAAAATAAAATATTTTCTTTTCTACAAACCTAGCAGCGCGTATCTTCGGCAAAACATAGATATAACCAATAACAATTAAAGCAATGGCAGCAAGTGCACCAAATATTCCACCCAAAATAGCACCCACTGTAAATATTAAAATGGATTAGCATGTTTTAAATGAAGAATATTTTACTTACATTTATTCTTCTTCGCTGGTGGCACCTTATTTTCACAACGTAGACCATTGAAGCCAGGTTTGCATCTTAGGAAAAAAATAAAAATCAATGCAAAATGTAAATTCATTTAGAAAATAAACTTACTCGCAAACTGGTTTACCAAGTTGTGGTCTACAACTACCTTCGTTATAACAAAAGAATTCAGCACATTCTAAACAACGTATTAAAAAAATTAGAATGAATTTCGTCTTACAAAAAAAAAGACATAGATTTACCAGCATGAGTAGTCGTAGTTGTTTTTGTTGTGGTTGTTGTGGTTGTTTCTCCTTCGGGTGTTGTCGTTGTTGTGGTTGTTTCTCCTTCGGGTGTTGTCGTTGTTGTGGTTGTTGTTGTTGATGGTCCTGTATATGGTGTTGTTGTACCTGTGTATGGTGTTGTTGTAGGAACTGTTGGTATGGTTCCATTGTATTTGATGCATTGTGGTGTAAATGTTACATCATCGATTGCCATGATTGCATCACGATCAATACCAGTTTTTACGCCAATAATAATCTATTGAATTAAAATAATTTCAAATAAATATAATTATTAAAAAAGAAATCGTTTTCTTTTGTTTTTACTTCAGTTGGCTGAGTTAATACGGCACTTAATGAAACCTCAATAAGCTGCCATGAACATTTTGTTGCGTTTGTTTGACATGATCCAAAACTAGCAAATGGTAACGGTTTGATAACATCTCCTATGACATATCGATAGCCCACAACTAATTCTCCATTATGATTAGCCTTGAAATAGATCCAGAAACGCATTGAACATCCTTGCTGTGTTTCTGCGCCGAGATAATTTGATACAGTCGCCAATGAATCTCTTGGTGTTGTTGCATCTATACGTAATTGTAAATAATGACCCTGAATTAAAGAAGATAGATTTGTTTAAGATAAAAGATTTTCTTTCTCTCTCTCAACATACAAGTTGACTACGTGTTGTATGATCGTATGGTGGTCGTCGATCATATGGTAATATATTTGCACGATATCTTTCCCACATTAATTCACTACCAGCTGATTTTTCCCATTGACAAGAATCTGTTTCAAAATCGCATCTAAATGAAACAAAAAAATAAAGTTGATGTTTTTTTCAACTTTTTCTTTCTTACCTTTGATAATCATAACATGTACTATACTCTTCATCACTACCGTCACAACAATCTAATTCATAATCACATTTACTTTTCTGTGGTATACAGTGTTTGCTACGGCACATGAATGGATTCGGATCTCCAGGAATTTCTGGACATGTTGATAATGCAGGTCGTTCATAACATTGTTCAAAACGGAAATCATCTAGGGCTATATCACCGGTAAATGATGTACCGCGTACACCTTCAACAATCATATTGAATTCCGATGCACATGTTGGTAGATAAGCTGTTCCTTGCCGCCATTCATCGCCTTGATTGCCTTGTAACGACCATATTAATGTATCAACACCGCCGGCACGTACATGAATATTCAATGTATTAATTGTATTGCCGAACATATGATACCTAAAAACCAAACGAAATATTTTTTAGTAGAAAAAAATTAATACAATTTAAATTTTACCAGAATGTAAACATGCAAGTTTTCGATGATTTACGATAGAGTGGACTAATAAGATGAGCACGATCTCCAAAAAGGCCTGTACTTGTTTCCAGATAGATATATGTTCCATTGATACTATGTGTTGTATGATCTGGATTGAAAAGAAATATGTTTTATGAATATTTGTTACATTCAATATAAAATAAAAAAATTGAGATTTACCAGTGCTTGGACCTGTGTCAAGTGATGATGTTCTACCACTGCCGAAGTCCCAACTAAGTTTTTGTTTTCGATCGTTGTTCCATGAACATAATGACTTTTGTTCAAAAGTGCATGTTAATGGACATGATAATTCATCGGTTTGATCTGTACATTCAATATTAAAATTACAGAATTGTTCGACTGGTAAGCATTGACGAGTATTTTGTAGACAATGAGAGAATGTTGCATTACAATATGGACTTGTTACTGTTACATCTATAACAGGCGGTAATGTAGCTGTTGGTAGTAATTGACAACCTGGTGTAAAACTTGTATCATCAACACCAATGTCACCTATGAATAATAGAATTTAAAATTAACAAATAAATTTTCGAATTTAAAAAACAACAACAACAACAACAACAATATACCTTCATAACCAGCACCACGAACACCTTCGATCAGTACTTGAAACGGTTGTTGAACTTTGAGAACAATTTTAGCACGAAGCCATTCATCACCTCTTTGACCATTTTGATTCCAAACTAATGTTAGTGGACCACCGACAGAAGTACGTGTATATATATTTAATGATGCAACATCAAAGCCATACATATGATACCAGAATCGGAATTGACAATCACCTGATGTAGTTGGATTGAATACAGGACTAACAACACGTGCTGTGTCATTTGGTTTTCGAGGTGCACTTGTTTCAAGAAATAGAAAATGTCCTTGTGATGTTCCTAGATATTGATTAAAAATAAGATATATTTTTCAATAAAATCAGTTGTTCGATTTCTACCTAATGTATGATCACGATCAGGACCATATAATTGCCAGAAATCATCATACCAATCAAGATTATTAACTTGATCTCCGCGTATACGTGACCATTTAAAGTCTGCATCTTCATCATGTGACCACGAACATATTGGTTCTGGATTGTGTTCAAAATTACACATGTCGACATACTGCTCACAACTAAATTCATCAGTACTATCTCCACAATCATCACTAAAATCACATAGCTAAAATGCAGCAAGAAGAACAAATTAAAATTTTTTTTCCTATTCGATATAAAACGTAATGATTTTATTACATTATCTTTATGTATACAATTTCCATTTGAACAATTGAATGGATCAGTAAAACCTTCACAATGACCAATGACGTGAGCATCACAATCTTGAAATTGAAAGTTATCAATCGATATATCAGATAATATTGTTGAGCCAACATGAGTTGAAATGAATACAAGTCGAAAACCGGAGCTTCTTCGTCCAATACTAACAGTTATTGGAGTCCATTTTTGACCGATTGTTGTTCGTGGATCAGTCCAAATTTTTGTTGTCAATTTCGAATCATCTTCCAGATAAAGTGCTAATGTGCCATCTCGGTCACGATTACGATATAAACCAAATTTAGCACGGCACGAAGCTGCTGCTGATGCAATACGTTCAGAAATTAATCGACTACTACCAGCAAATGATCCTGAACCACCAGCAACTGTCATAACAAAACCTCTTGAAGTATCTAAAAAAATAGATGTATTCAAATAGAATATAAATTCTTTTTTCCAAATTAATAAAAATCTACTTGTTGTCATATCACCAGGCATGAGTAGAATCGATGATGCATTACGTCTTGCCCATACATAATATTCAGTACTATCATCTTCCCAACCGCAAGACGATTTTTCAAAATCACAATCACCACAATCAAGTTGATCTTCACCTTTTGCACAATCCGGTACAAAATTGCAACGCTAAAAATATATAAAATTGTTTTTTTTAGTCTTCTTTTCTCTATAGTTCATTTTTCCTTTACTTTCTCTTTTCCGATACAAGTGCCATCATCACATGTAAATGCACACGCAGGAGGTGTTGCTGTTGTTCCTGTTGGTCTAGTCGTTGTACCATAGGGTAAAAATGTATCTGAGTTAGCACATTGGGATGAGAATGATATATCATCTAAACCAATAATACCACCACCATCACCTAAAGTTTTAACTTGAATCAATAATTCAAGTAAGAATCCTGTTGGTAATAATAATTCTTGTCGTTCCCAATAATCACCAAGTACTTTTGATGTTGACCAAAGATATGTTGTTGCTCCTGCTGATTGATTTCGAACCATAAATGTTAATAAGCCCGGATTTAATGCACCATTCATATAATAATGAAATCGTACTTTGCAACCGGCCGATGAAACGAGTCTCGATGATCTAAAGTGAGCTAGACGATCAGCTGGTTGATCAAGTGTATTTACATAAACAAAAGCACCAGCTAAATTATTTAATGTATGATCTCTTTCAGGTGCATAATCATTTACTAATTGATAGGCACGTGCACGTTCAAATCGAAGATCCGAAATGCCTATACCAGCAAATTTACATGAATTTATTTCAAAATCACAACTAAAATAAAAATAAAACTTCTTTCTATATATGCGTATATATTTATGTATAATAATTTACCCTGGTATAACAGCAGGTCTTATGCAAGTTGCATTGTTTTCATCACTCATATCACCACAATCATCTGTATAATCGCAAACACGATTTTGATCAACACAACCACCACGTTTACATTGAAATTGATTAGGATTACATATTGTTGTTTCATTCGTAAGTAGAGGTAGATTACAACCGATCCATTGAATATCATCAATTGCTATGTCAGCAAAACTTGATGCTGTTTTTCTTGCATCAAAACGAATTCGGAATGAACGATAGAGACGGCCAATTTTAACAACACCTTTATGCCAACGATTGCTTTGAGTACCTTCTACGGACCATACACGACTTTCTTGTAGACCTTCTATCAGTAATACTTCAAGACGACCAACATTAGCACCTGCCATATGATAATAGAATGTTAATTCACATGTTGCCGATGATTGCTGAAGCGGTGGCGAAAGTAAATGAGCACGTTCATCAATCGTACCGTTGTTTGTTGCTACAATCATATAATAACCACTCGCTGATAATGTTGAATGATCAATTATCGGTCCTGAATTAGTACCAGGTATTGACGAGCCCGCGCGTTGTCGTCGCCATTTATAGGCGCCTGCTGATGGATCCGTATAATTACATAGGCCACTTTCAAAAGTACAATCATAACCACATAGACGTTCATCTTCACCATTAAGACAGTCACGATTGAAGTCACATATTTGACTTGTTGGTATACATTGTCTTTGACCAGCTTTTGTATCACATTGAATGGAACAGTTAGTTGGCATTTGTGGACATGGTCCATTAACAAGTTCGAAATCGTCAAACATTAAACGACCAACACCATTGCCACTGATACCTTCGAATAATAGACGATATACATTTGATGTTTGATTTAATAATGGAGTAAGTGCTATTTGATTAAGTTTCCATTGATTTGTAAAATCTGTAGTATCGTGTTTCACTAATAAATATCGTGCAGTTGCATTAGCAAATGTTTGTCGATTGATTGATACAGACCCTTGAACATTGCCATAACTTCTATAATAATATTGAAAACAATATTGTGCTGTATTATCCAAATCAGGTGATATCAATAGAGCACGACTTGATAATGCAGTTGTTGGCGTTATATCAAATGCTAGATAAGTTCCGAATTGACTTCCTATTGTATTATCTTCAGTATCACCACGTATACGTATCCAATCTACTTCGCGATTTTTTTCCGAATTTTTATACGCACATAAGCCTTGTTCAAAATCACAATTGCCAATTGATGGACAAGCTCGATCTTTGATAAGAACATCATCAATAGCAATATCCTAAGAAGAAATTTTATATTGAAATCAAAAGATTGAAAATAAAACTTACGCCTTCAAAACTCTTTCCGACAACACCTTCAAATATGATATTATACGGTTTCGTTGGTACAATATTAATTTCCATAACATGCCATTCATCAAAACGATTTCCTCGTGAAGTGAAAATTTTCAATGGATTCAATGAACCACCAACATCACGTTTAAAAACATTGAATTCACCGATGTCTATTCCGTATTGATGATAATAGAATTGTAAACAATGGTATTCATTTGATACAGGGAATGTTGGACTAATTAAACGAGCAATATCACCAGGTTGACGTGGAGCACTTGTTTCAATATACATATAGTAACCTGAAATCATAAAAGTTTATTTCTAAGAAATCTTTTCTCATCATCTCTATACCTTCTGTTGTAAATGTTGTATGATCATATTGTGGACCAGTACTAGAACTGAATGTTGAACCTCGATGACGAGTCCAATTAAAGTTACCCGATATATCAGAAACATAACCACAGATATCTTGTGATTCAAAGTCGCAGAATTTTCGTGTGGGACATGATCCTAGAGAATACGAATTTTCTTTTTTCTGCTTCTCTCAATAGGATGAACATACCTTCGTTGGTTGTTATATCATCAATAGCTACGTTATCTGAATCACTGACTGTAATACCAGCAATACCTTCAAAAATAAATTCATAATTGCCTGATGTTTGTCGATAAATAATAGCTTCACGCCAATCGATATCAAGATTTGGCCGTATGCTTGAAATTAATGTTGCATTTCCGTCGAATGAAGCTCGTTGCAATAGATTGAATTTCACTTGTTGTGTACCATAGGCACGATACCAAAATCGTAAACATAAACCACGAGTTGTTACTGTTGTCATCGTACTAATTAAACGTGCTGTTTGATTACTCTTTAAACTTGACGTATCAATAAACCAACCGTCTTCTGTTTGTAGTGTATGATCTATAGAAAACATAAATTAATAAATATTAGAAATCGAGACGATTGTCTTATTCTTACCATATTGTGGACCATTGCCTTGACCTTGTCGTCGTGACCATGTGCCAGATGTTGTTAAATCATTTCTCCATTTACATAAATCATTTTCAAAATTACATGATAGTGGTGTATATAGACCAAGTGTTGTTGTTGTTCGAATTGTTGTTGTGGTTGTTGGAAGTGTACATTGCAAATTTGACTGTACAAGAAGATCATCAATGGCTATATCACCAGCAAATTGTCCACCATGAGTACCTATCATATAGAAAAAGAGACGATCAGTAAAATATCTGCGAGATTAGAGTATAAAACGCGATTTTGATACTGTTGTTATTTATAGAAACGTTTTCTCAACTTATCAATATACGCATTACATATGTGTATATTTTATTTTATTAGTTTTTTTTACCTTCAATGATGAAATAAAATTCTGATCCAACGTTAACTCTGACTGCTCCCATTTGCCATCGATTTCCCTTATCGCCACTTAAACTATACAATAGAATCATGAGTTAGTAATCAAAAAATAAAACGATTGTATTCTACCTCCATTCTAATTGTGGTTTTGATGTTCCGATACGTGTATATACATTTAACGAGCCAATATCTGTTCCATAAAGATGATACCAGAACAGTAAGCAATATGACCCAGCATCATAATGTTCCGAAATAAGCCAAGCATTTGCATTTTGATTAAATAATTCGCTTGCTTCAATATACAAATAGGATCCGCTGGTTGTTCCAAGTGTATGATCAACAGTCGGACCTGTTCCAATACTTGGTGTCGAACCAGAATTGAGTAACCAATCGAAATCATCAAAAACACCATTTTGTCCATTAATCCAACTGCAAAGGCCTTCTTCAAATGTACAAGCTTCGGAATCAGGACATTCACCTTCGACATTTGATATATCATCAATGGCCATGTCTAATAAATAATTGATATATAAATTCAAAATATAAAAATTTTGTCAAAATCGATTTTTACCTCCGGTTGGTTGATAGCCAATAATACCAACAATAAGAATCTTATATGTACCCAAACCAAGTAATGGTGGAATCGTAACACGTGATTGACGCCAGATGTTACCTGAAATGAAACACCAGTGATTAAGTTATAAATTGTTTTATTTTTATTAAATAGATATTTTACCTTGATCATTTGATTTTGACCATATTGTTTTAGCACGAGTTAATTCAGGCTTTTGTTGAATTTGTAATGTACCTTGTGTAGCTCCATAAAGATGATACCAAAACCGTAAACATCGTGGTTGACTGGCTTTATAGCTTAGTGACATAAGATGAGCTTCATCGCCGATTGAACGGCCAGTTGGATCAACAAAAAGAAAATGTCCGTTAGCTGATACAATTGTGTGATCTAAATTTTTTTCAAATAAAGTTTACATACACTCAGTTATTTTCCTTTGAAATAAATAAATACGAACCAATAGTAGGTGTACCACTCGGTGTTGAACCATTTCGACCGCGAGACCATTCAAAATCGCCATCAGCACCTTTTTCCCAACCATCACATAATCCGGATTCAAATGTACATGTATCGCTTGGTGGACAATTACCAAAGGTAAGTTTAATATCATCAAGTGCGATGTCACCTTCCCAACTATTTCCAACTAATAAATAGATCATAGAATTTGATATTTTCTTTTTTTTCTTCGTAATATACTTACCAATGCCTTCGAATATAATTTTATATGTAAGCGTACTTCGAACACTGACTTCGCCTTTTCTCCATGTATTTCCTTGTGATCCATCTTTGGTAAATATAGTTAGATTTGAAATTGATGTTTGTTGCATAACATTCAATGTTCGAATATCAGCACCGAACCTAACATTGAAATTATTTTAATAATAAAATTAAAGAACAAGAGATGCTTTTTTTCTTCTCCTCTTACATATGATAGTAGAAAGCAAGGCAACTTGATGTTGTCGGTGGTATCGATGGACTTGCAAGTCGCGCTCGATCACCAGGTTTTTGTGGAACACTAGATTCAATGAAAATATAAAAACCTGTACCAGTTGTATGATCACCAGGTGGACCAGTACTAGCCGATGGTGTTGCCGATGATATTCGCGTCCAACTGAAATCAGCTAAGCCATTTGTTACCCATGAACAGAAATCTTTTTCAAAATCACAATCAAGTACGCTTCGTGATCGATTTGCAGTACATTGTTCAAATGAGATATCATCGATGGCAACGTCATCTGTCCAAGCTCCAGTAAAATCCAAATTCGGTTCAAGTTCAAAAAATAATTTCCACCCAGCTGGATTAGCACCGACATTAACAGTAGCTCGATGCCAACGATTCGCTGGTGCACTAGATCTTGACCACAGTGCAGTAAAACTGTCTGATGAAAATAATTCAAGTGTGCCAGTAGTATTGCCAACAAGCCAATAATAAAATGTGATTTGACATTCGGCAGCTGATATAGGCAATGGTGGACTGCGTAATTCAGCGAGATCAAAGAAATCACCCATATCGCCAGCAACATGCATGTACCTATGCAAAAACGAAAAAGAAAAGAAATGATTTAATAATGAATTTCAATGCTCCTACGATCCGGCTGCAGTGTTAAGTGTATGATCGAATGCAGGTGCTTTCGGTGAAATAACTACAGCTTCGCTTGCTTTTATTCGAGACCATGAATAAGTACTCCATGAGACATCTTCCCAACCACAGTCATCTATTAATAGAGAATACATTTACTATTGAACTGATTCTTATCTTTATGTAAGCAAACCTTTTTCAAAATTGCATGGACCGCAACGATCCTAAAAAGACAGAAAGTGTTCGTTATATATAGATATAGACACGAAAGATTTTCATACTTCATCTGATGCATCAGGACAATCGGCAGTAAAGTCGCAAATCTAATATAATACGATTTTGTTTTTATGTAAAATGATATATTTTTATAAAAAAAAAGAAACTCTTACTTTGTTTTGATCAATGCATATATCAGTTCCAGTACAACGAAATTGTGCGGCTATTGGGCATGGTGTTGGTGCTTGAGTTGTTGTAATTGTTGTTATAGGTAATTCCGATGATGTATAAGCGCTACATTCCGGTGTAAATACTGTATCATCGAGACCAATGTCACCCATATAACCAATTCCTACTACACCTTCAATTAATACTTGAAATGCTGTTGTATAACTCAATTTTAATTCGTGTCGAATCCAAAAATTTCCTCGTTCACCTAAATAAATTCGAATTCAAATGATACATATGAAAAATAGCATAGAGATCACAGTAGGATTGCTTTCTTACCTGAGACACCAAAGATCTTAACTAATGGTCCGTTCGAATAGAATCGCACATATATATTCAATTCACCCATATCTTCACCTAACATATGATAGTAAAATATCATACGGCAATCAACTGTTTTCGGTTCGAATGTTCGACTAATCAAACGTGCCTTATCTCCATACAGTTGTGGATATGATGCTTCAATAAAAGCATATTGGCCGGTAGCATAGCCAGTCGAATGATCACGATTCGGCTAGAAGTGAAGAGAGAGAGAGAGAAACATAAGCATTCAAATTTATGAAATTAATAATCAAATAAAAATCGACATACGCCAGTTTCATCCGATGGTGATGGTCCTTGATGTAATGCCCATTTAAATTGTGTTGAATTATCATGTTTCCAATCACAGAACGATATATCAAATGTACATGTTTGATATGATGCACATAGACGACTTGATTCATCGGAATGATCACCACAATCATCAGTCATATCACAAATATGAGCTTTAGGTATACATGAACCACGTGCACATTGAAATCGATCTGCTACTGGGCATTGACTTGCACTAACAATCGGAGGTAGATGGCAACGAGAGATTTTCGTATCATCGATAGCAACCCATCCGAATGATGTCGAACGTTTTGAATCAAATGCTATTTGAAATGGTACATCAACGCGACCAATTTCAATATTTACTTTCGTCCAATTCATCATCGATTGATAATGAAATCGTTGTAATGTTGCTCGTTCAATTTGATTACCAGTTAATAACATCACATTTAATTGATTGACTGAAATACCAGTTATATAAATCCAAAATTCCAGAAGACATGTTGAACTTGCTTGACTAAGAACAGGTGTTATTAAACGTGCTGGTGAATTTAGAGTCGTTCCATTCGATGTTGATAAGTACATATAATTACCAGTAGGACTATATGATGTATGGTCAAGTTGTGGTCCTTGATTTACAACGGGTAATATTCCATCTCTACGAAGTTTCCACATAGTTGTACCTTTACTAACATCATTCCAACCGCATAAAATATTTCCTCCATCATCAAATGTACAATTACCACATGAACGTTCATCATCGCCGCCTTGACAATCGACAATAAAGTCGCATACCTTAAAGAGAAAATTTGTTAATTTACAATCGAAGTTTTGTTTTTTCTTTCAAATAATACTAACTTGTGATTTTGCAATAAGTTTTCCGTCAAGACATTTATACATATTCGGAGGTGGTGTTGTTGATAGGCAGTTTCCAGATCGTGTAGTTAAATCATCGATAGCTAAATCTAAAATAATAGATGATAAATAGATTTATTTTTTTCTCTTCTAGTAAAATAAATTTTCTATTGAATACTAACCGCCAATGACTGAACCGACAACAGCTTCATAGACGATAGTAAATCGGCTTGTTCCATAAACAGTCATATTCGGCCGAACAGTGATCTCTTGTAGCACCCAGAATGATCCATGAGTTTGATTGGTTGACCAGATTAAACTCTTCGTATCAGACTTTGGATCACGTATGTAAACATTCAATTGAGCACCAACAGAACTATTCAAAAAGTACCAGAATGATATACATCGAATATCAACTGTCATTAGTTCAGATTCAATTTGAGCTTTTCTTCCTTGAATTGTTTGTCGACGATCTAACCATAGATAGAATCCTACACAGAAAAACAAAAAGAAACGTTTCATCGTTAACTATCTATTATATAAATGTTTGTTCGTGTTATTGTTTTTACCTCCTCGGCTATTTGTTGTATGATCGAGTGCTGGCGCATTAAACAATTCAGTATTGTACGATGTTCGTTTCCATTCAATATCAGCTTTAAGATTTTGAAAAGCACATAAACCAGTTTCAAAATCGCATGAACCTAATTCATTGCATACGCCCGATCGAATTTCAATATCATCTATAGCAATCGAATCCAATGTATTATTAGCATTGTTTAAAATGCCTTCAAATACGACTTGATAAGGTGAACCACTTGCTACTGTTGTTTGTGCTAATTTCCATTGTTTGCCTTGTGCACCATAGACAGTATAGAGAATATTTGGATTTATTGCACCAAATGCGTAAGTTCGAACGTTTAACGTTGCTCCATTTTCTAATATCATATACCATCGGACACATGACCCACTTGTGTCCGGATAGCTTGGTGTTACAAGACGGCCAGTGACAGGTTTTGCTGGAGTATCAGCTTTTAAGAACATAAAATGTCCATGTGTTGAACTGTAAGTAACATCTACAGGTGGTACGGATGCATCAGTTCCAGCTTGATAACGTTTCCAGTCGATTGTATTAGTTGGATCATTGACATAACTACATAGATCGCTACTTTCAAAATCACAGACAGCTTAAAATAAAAGAGAGAACGTTGATGTAGAAAATAAAATGAGGAAAAAAAAGAATTGAAATTTACTTGATGCTGGACACGGTCCAAGATTAATACCAAGATCATCAACACTAATATCACCTTGAAAACCTTTACCAACAATACCTTCGACAACTAATTGATATGCTTGACCGATTGTTTGTTCAACATTACCACGTAATGATATACGACCAAATAACCAGCGATCCCCCTAGAAATAAATTCATACATGTTTTGTTTTTCCAAGTCAATTTTTTAAAATATTTTACTTGATTTCCTTGTTTTTGCCATAGAGCTTTGCCAAGATTTCCGTCTAGATTAAAAGAAAACTTTGTAGATGAGAAATAATTCAAGAACTAAAAGTCAAATTTACTTATTCGTGCATAGATATTTAATTGATAGACATCCGATCCAAACATGTGATAATAAAATCGAAAACATGTGTCATCATTTGTTGTAACAATATCAGGACTGATTAACCGAGCTGTATCATTCGGTTTAGATGGAAAACTTGTTTCAATATAGATGTAATACCCAAATCTCGACCCTGTTGTATGATCACCATCAGGTCCTGTTCCAGGACTTGTTGTTGAACCTGTTCCAACGATCCATTTAAAGTTCGTTGTATCATCATGTGTCCAGAGACATGTACATTTACATTCAAAATTGCAATCATAATTTGAAGGTGCTAAATGAAAAACAAATCATATTCGATTCTTCTCATCTTTAAACGTATACATACGATAAGTTGTAGGTGACACGGATCCACTCGGTGTTGTAGATACTACTACTGCCGAACATGTAATACTCGGCGACCAAACAGCATCATCAATTGAAATATCGCCTGAAACAAAACATCATAAGAAACGTAAGATATATCATATCATTCATGTCTTTCTTTTTTTACCTTGAAAACTAACTCCAACAACACCTTCAACTATAATTCGTAGATTTTCATTAGTTTGTAAAGTTACGCCAATATCGACATTTAATATATTCCATTGGTTTCCTTGTTCTCCTTGAAGTCGATACACTTCTGTCATTGGATTTGTTTGAGTACTTGTATAAATAACTAATGAGCCAATATCTTCACCATGCATATGATACCATAATGAGAAACAACCTTGCCCGACTACTAGATGTTCACTAATGATTCGAGCGGTATCATTCAGTTTAGCTGGCAATGATGATTCAATATAGAGATAATGTCCTTGTGCAGAATTAGTTGTATGATCTATAAAATAGAGCAAAAAAATAAAATATCTCTAGTATGATTAGATCTAACAAAATCTTACCAACGGTTGGTCCAGTACCAAATGATTCTGTTTCACCCGATTGAAGTAGCCAATCAAATGTATCCTCACTTTGTTGCGTCCAACTGCAGATAGTTCTACCTTCAAAATTACAATTGATTGGTGCCGGACAGTAACCAAGTGTAAGTATAATATCATCGATGCCAATAACAACATTTGAAGAAGATCTTACTGCTTGAAATACTGCCGAAAATGCACTAATACCACCATTAATTGAAACTTGCCCATAACGCCACGCACTTTCATAGATATCATTCGACCAGAGATTCGATTCGACTTGTGAACCAACATTCTGTCGAGCAACACTTAATTTACCAGTTGTACCACTTGGTCCGTTGACAAAATACCAAAATTTCAAACATTCATCACCTGCATTTGTGTATGGTCGACTGACAAATCTATAGAACAGAACAGAACAACATCAATATAAAATTCTAATCAATGAATTAAATCGTACTTCGCTGTGTCTTGAGTAGCCATAGCAAAATAGCCAAGTGATGTTGATGATGTATGATCTTGATTGACAAAATTCGGTAGATTAGTTGCTTGTTGTCGTATCCAACTTGCAGCTGGATTTGGTTGAAACTCACATAAATCAAGTTCAAAATCACAAACACGACTAGGTGGACATGCTGATCCACTCAGGAATATATCGTCGAGTGCAATATCACCAAGAAAACCTTTTCCAACGATGCCTTCAAATGCAATACGCCAACCGTACACACCAGTTGAATTAAGACCGTATATTGTTTGTGTTGCACGATGCCATTGATTACCTTGCGTACCTGATTTAGTCCAAACAAGTGCTGATGATATATTATCTTGACTAATTGGTACAGTTTGAACAAATACATTTAATGCACCAATATCAGGACCATACATATGATACCTAATTGTATAAATAGATGTTGATTGATTTTTGTTTTGAATAAAAAAAAAAAGAAGTTCTACCAGAATGTTAAACACCGAGGAGTAGACGATGGAAATTGTAATGCTGAAATCAATCGAGCACGTTCACCTGGTAGTCTATAGGATGAAATAGATTTTTGATAATTAGACATAAATACAATGGTTGATTCTAGTTTTTACCTTGGAAAAGATGTTTCAATATACGCATAATAACCTGATCCAGTTGTATGATCTATGGGGAAAGAAATTCTTTAGGTTTGGATAATAAAATAAAAATATGATGTTAACATACCAAAGCCTGGTCCTGTGCCTGATGAACTTGTTTCTGTACTTACACGTTCCCATTCGAAATCGGCTGAGTCATCTTGAAAGAAGTTACAGAAACCTTGTTCAAATGTACAATCAATTGACGAGCTAATGGCACAAAAGAAAATCTTAAGAAAAGAAAGCAAATTGTATGTTTATCTTTTACCCAAGTTCAGGTGGAGATCCTGCTTGACAATTGTAAAAATCTATGTCATCAATACCTATAGCATTATTTACGTCCGGTGATCCATCGATTTCTACAATAAATAATATATTTCATTTTGAACAAAAGAAAAGTATTTCTATATGTATATATACCAATAACAAATCGTTGTGTATGACGTCCAATATTAACAACTGCCTGTTTCCATTGTGGTCCGCTTGAATCGTCTATGCTTTCAATAAATACGAATGAATTGAAATCGTCACCATCATCTCGAATATACACCGCGATTCTGCTCGCGTCCACATTTGCATCATAATTCATATAGTACCAGAATCTCAATTGACATTCAATACCGGCTGGTCCTACAATTGGTGAACGTATTGATGCATACGCAAAGAAATCACTTGGTGGTACAGTAATATAAAATCCATTTCTTGTTGTATGATCACTAGGCGGTCCCATATTGGTCTGTCCCGTTGCTAATACCCATTGGAACTCTGAATACGAATAATCTTTCCAACCACATAAGGTTCCATTGTTATTATCAAATGTGCATGCGCCGCATTCAGCTTCATCACTGCCACCTGGTGTTGGACAATCAACTTTAAAATCACATACTTTTTCTATATCAATGCATTGCCCATTTTCTACACACATAAATTGACCGGTGGCCCCACATTGATTTGTTGTTGTTGTTGTTGGTAGTGGAGTTGTATCAGTTGGTAAAATAACATCTGATAAAATACAACCTGTTGTAAATGATGTATCATCAATAGCAATATCTCCAGCAAAACCATCACCAACGACAGCTTCGAGTACGATTTGGAATGGTTGACTATTCAATAATGCAAGATCAGTTCGCTCCCAGAAATCACCAGCTTCAGTATTTTTTGTCCAAATTCGACTCATGGGTCCACCATTAGCGGTACGTGTGTAAACATTGAGTTCACCAATATCCTATTATGGCAAAGATTGAAATCATGTATCAATAGAAAAGAAAAAGTTTCTTTGAACTAAAACAATGATCGGTACTTACTTCGCCGTACAAATGCCAATAGAATCGAAATCTACATCCACCTCCCGTATTATTCATAACAGGTGATAAAACACGAGCTCGGTCACCTTTAACAGCTGGAAACGATGCTTCGAGAAAAATGAAATGACCACTGGGCAAACCAAGTGTGTGATCACGTTTCGGTCCAGTGCCAAACGAAGATGTTGCACCTTGTCCAAGTTCCCAATCAAGATTATCAGTTTTGTCTTGTACCCATCCACACAAACCTGTTGGCTCTTCAAAACTACACATAACATTACTAGTACAATTAAGTTCATCGGAATTATCACCACAATCATCACTATCAAGAAAAAAAAAACAGCAGCAACATCAACTATTAGAAATTTCTTATTTTCCATCGAAAAATAACTCACGTAAAATCGCAAATACGATTTTTTGGTACACAAGCACCACGTTGACATCGAAATTGATCACTTGTACAATTAGGTCGTATAGCTGGAAATTGACAGCCGAGTAAACGAATATCATCAATAGCAATGTTGCCATCCTCCCAGCCCTTTTCTGCTAAAAATTGTAAGCGCCATGGTCGCGCAATACGACCGAGTGGGATTATAACACGGAGCCATTGGTCACTATGAGTATGTTCTTCTTCCCATATATCAATAGAATCATCACCTTCGATTAAATGTACACTGAGAAATTGATCGTTTATCATATGATGCCAAAATTCTAATTCACATGTTGCTGAGCTTGGCTGAAGAAGTTGTTGTAATTCAAATATAGCTTCATCCCAAACAATACCGTCACTTATTCGTACATACATATAATAACCTTGACTAGTATGAGCTGTGTCTATATTACAATAATAATACCGACAATTATTACTAATATCATTGAAAAAAAATAGAAAAAAAAATACTTACGATCAACAACAGGTCCTAAACTTGCTGGTGCAGCATTCAGACCTTGATCACGTGCCCAAGCAAAAGCACCAGGACTAGAATCGAGCCAACGACATGTATCTTGTTCGAATGTACAGTCACCACAGATTTGTTCATCGCGACCATTCGAACAATCAGTTATAAAATTACTAAATTATGGCATGAATCAGATAAACAATTATTAATTCAAAATCGAACATGATTTTCTTACCAAACATCTGCTTGCGATACTGTTATTCCATCACCACAATCAAATGGAACGAATGGAGATGGTGTTGTATCAATTGCTGAACATGCCGATGAATGAATATATAAATCATCTAATGCGATCGAACCAGCAGTAGTAATTTGATTGAATTTTCCTTCGAAATAGATCTAAAATTGAAATCAATTTTTTTCGTATAACATTAAAAAGAAGTTTTTTGTTTGCTTTTTCTTTACTTCAAAATCACTTCCTGTCACAGATACATCAACATTTGCTTGCAACCACTTATTTCCTTGATCACCATTAACCGACCATAGTAACACAGAACTGCCACCAGCTGGTCGTGGACGTGAATAAACATTTAATGACGATGTACCAGTTACGAAATAACTAAATGATACGCAAACGCCAGCTTGATTTTGAAACGCCAAGAGTATTTCAGAATAAAGATTTGCCGATTGATTCATACGATTTGAACGAAAATCAGGTGCTGCCCATAGAAAATGTCCGTATGCATTGTTTACTGTTGTATCAGTTTGAGGGTAATTTGTACCATTGTAAATTAAACTTATTTGTTTCGATGATAAACGATACCAATCAAAATCATTGTTTCCTTCTGATGGCGTCCATGAACATAGATCTTGTTCGAATGTACACGAACCAGCAGCATTACATGCGCCTGGTGTTATGGAAACATCATCGATCGAAATATCACCAAGAAAACTTTTACCAACAACACCTTCGAAAATAACCTATAAAAGTAGAAATAAAATTGACTGAATCCTATATTGTTTTTATTGAGTATCTACTTGAAATTTTCCTGATGATCTTATTGTTGCACGAGCTGGTCGCCAGAGATCACCTTGATCTTGTCCCAGCGCCCACAAAGGAGATCCTTGAATAGTGGTGCCAGTCTGAAGATAAACATTAAGTGCGCCAGTATCTATACCCCACATATGATAGAAAAATTGTAAACATGATCCACCTGCTGCAGCCTCATATTGGGGTGTTATGAGACGAGCCTTATCATTGGGTTGTCGTGGTAAACTTGTTTCAATATACATGTAATAACCAATTGCAGTTCCATATGTATGATCTAAATAAAATATTAAATCACAACAACCTTCGTTTTTTTCCCACTCAATACATACCATTTGTGGCTCCTGTTGATGACGATGTAGTAGCACCTTTATGTCGTGACCATGTAAATTCTGCTGTAGCGTCATTTCGATAACCACAGATTAATGAATCTTCAAAATCACAGATACGTGGTGATTGACATGCACCATTAAGTAACTTCAAATCATCCACTGCAACATAACCAATTGTACGAGGTATAATAACAGCTATAAAATATAAATATATTTATTATCAAAAGGCAACTGAATCAATCATTTGCTTACCTGAAATAGTTAAATGAGTTGTACTACGTATAGTGCCTAAATTAACTGAAGTATGTGACCATTGATCGCGTGCTGTTGTTCCACGTCGAGTCCATGTAACGACGGCTGGCGATGTTCCATTTTGTACGTAAACACTTAGTGATGTATCGCTTGAGACAAATGCTTGATACCAGAAATCGAGACATAATGTTAAACCTTTCGGTAATGAACGAAAACCAATCGTAGAAAAGTAGACAGAACCGCCTGTTGGTTGAACCTGTACATAAGCATATTTCCCAAAGACATTTTGTGCTGTATGATCTGTTAATGGTGCTTGACCATAGACTGCTGTTTGGCCAGATGAAACTACCCATGGTTTATCGTTTGTTTCGAGTTGCCAATCACAAAATGTACCATCTTCAAAATCGCATTCATAAGCAGCTTGCTGTGGTGTTACAGGTGCTGGAGTTGTTGAAGCAAAATAAGCACAAGTACCGCCTTGAATGAAGATGACATCATCAATAGCTATATCCGATTCGAAACCATCACCCTGTTAAACAAAATTAGCAATTAGTAAGAATAGATCGTCGATGAAAACAAACAATAGTGATATACATACCACAACACCTTCAAAAATGAAATCATAATGATCGTTTGTAGTTGGTAAATCAATTTTAGCATTTATCCATCGATCGCCTTGGTTACCCTAAATAAATTTACAAGAAACTTATGGTTCTAATCAAATATTTCGCGCTAAAACTAATCACCTCTTTAAACCATAATGATGTTGGTTTTGCATCTAAGACTCGATGATAAACACTCATATTGCCAGTTGTATTGCCTTTCATATGATACCAAAAGTCAAGACAAGCACCTTTTGGCGATTCGAGAACTTCACTAACGAGCCATGCTTTATCTCCGTGATTTTGTGGAAACGATGATTCAATATAAGCATAATAGCCAACACTTGTTCCCGTTGTATGATCAACAGTTGGTCTAAAAAGCAGAATCATACATATGCAGCTTCAATATTAAGAAGAAATCTTTTATTTACCCTGTATCGAATGATATTGTGCCGCCTTGATTGAGTGCCCAATCAAAATTGTCTTCATCTTTAGAATTGTAAAATCCACAAAAAGTGCCGTCTTCAAAATTGCAACTTCCTTCTTCTTCACATGGACCATTTACTAGAGAAATATCATCAACAGCAATATCACCCTAAATAAAAATGAATTAGATCAAATTTTTCAATGTATTTTTATTCTGCTTTACTTGAAAACTTGAACCGACAACACCTTCGAACGCTATTTGATACGGATCATTGCTACTTACAGTTACATGTCCATAGCGCCATCGATTACCGAGATTACCACTAAAATAAATACAAATTAATGTCATATTTATATACAACATTTCACTTATTATTATACTACCTCTTTGTCCATAATAATCGTTGTGTACCAGCAATAAGAACATTTAATGAACCAATCGATGGTCCATACATATGATAATGAAATTTCAAACAAACTGCTGATGCTTGAGTATACATTGGACTTATTAATCGCGCTTTTTGTCCACGAATTTGAGGAGCCGATGTTTCAATATAAATATAATAACCACGATCAGTTCCCGTCGTATGATCTATAATTGTAAACAAAACAAAAACGAAATGATGAAACTATCTGAAATCTTTCTTTTGAAATAGTTTTACCTGTTGTCGGTCCAGTACCAACCGAATCCGTTGCTTTTTGTGTACGTGTCCAATAGAAATCACTTGTTGTATCATTAATCCATCCACAGAACGAAAGTTCAAAATCACACCAATCTGATGGTGGACATTCACCATCGGTTAAAAATATTTCATCAAGTGCTATCTAGAAATTTTCATATAAATATACAAAAAAGAAAGAGAATATTTTCGTTTAACATACATCTCCTTCCCATCCACTTCCAACATAACCATCGAGTTTGAGAGCAAAATTATATGGAATATTACGTAAATTAATTTGTCCAATGCGCCATTGTTTTAATTGGGTTTCATTACGTTCCCAAATTAGATTTTGTTGGATACCATTCGGTGTATTTTGTAATGTTGATATTTGTAATGAACCAATATTTCCACCCCACCTATGAAGATATAAATATAAATTTTGTATGCGTTCAAGTCTCTTTATATTTACATATGATAGTAAAACTGAAAACACATCGTTCCTATCGGCTTTGATATATATGGTGAAATAAGACCAGCACGATCACCTTCTACTTGTGGAAAACTTGCTTCGATATAAATGTAATATGGTGAATCGTCTGCGCCTAATGAATTGAAAAGGATGACTTTTAATTCGGACATTTATCTGGATTCTTACCTGTAGTTGGGCCTGTATCAAATGAGGATGTACTTCCTGTATGTCTAGTCCAATTGAATTGACCTGTTGGATCGAATTTCCATTGACAAAAATCTTCCTCAAATCGACAAGTTACTAATGCTTGTGAAACTTCAGCTGGATCAGCTTCAAATGGTTGTAATTTGCATGACTCTGTTTGTAAAACTCCGATATCATCAACAGCGATATCACCTTCAAATGATTTTCCACGAACACCTTCAATTATAATTTGATATCGACCATTTGGTTGAATAGGTACAAATGCATGTTTCCATTCTGGTCCGCGTGGCCCAGCCAATGCCCATACTAATGATTCTGAAGTAAAATTAGCAGATACGATTGAACGTACATAAATCATTAAACGACCAACATCCATTCCGTACCTAAATGAAATATACATACGAATTGAATTATATATATCAACAAAATAATAACTTACATATTATACCAAAATGAAAAACATCTTGGACGATTATCAAAATAGATTTCTGATTCTAATCGAGCTTTCCATTCAGATTCAGCTGGTACAGATGTTTCAATATAAATATAAAACCCGCTGACAGTAGCTAGAATAGAATATAAGCGTTTTTTGTTTTGTTTTTGTCATTCATAAAACTATTCAAATAGTTCAACATACTATGATCTCCGTTGGGTCCTGTATCAAGCGATGGTGTTGTACCATTACGAAGAATCCAATCGAATTGATTATCTGCTGCATTTGTCCATGAGCAATACGTATTATCATCAAATGTACATTCATTTGAACGTGAACTGCATTCACCTCCTTTAACCATATAATCATCGATTGCAACAAATCCTATGCATAGAAAAACCAAAACCAAAATAATTTCGTTTCCTACTTAATATTAAATTATTACCTTGTCGTAAGTAACCAGTTATAATTTCGAAAACAATACGAGCATTATTTAATGTTGATAGAGTAGCTTCACCTTTATTCCATATGAAACCATGGTCATAGTTTCGTGTAAATAAAACTTGTTGTGCGCTACCAGTTGTTTCAGTTAATACATTGAATGTATTATTTGAACCGGCTAGTACATAATAAAATTCAAGACAATATGATTGATTTTTCGTTGATGTATACATTGGTGAATAGAGACGACCATTTAAATTTTCACCTTGATTTTCGAGATCAACATAAGCATATGAACCACGATTCGTGCCAGTTGTATGATCGAATGGAATCGGTGTCGTACGCACTTGAGTATCACTGCCAGTATATGTCTTCCATTGTAAAGATGATGCGGTTGCATTTTGTGTGAAACCACATTGTGCGAAGTCCGCAAATGTACATGATCCGCCAATAGCGGCACTTTCTTGACATGTACCAGGTGTAAATATAACATCATCAATCGATACATCACCGATGGAATTTGGACCAGCAATAGCTTTATAAAATTAATAAATCAATAAATCAATAGAACAATATTTTTGTTTTTAGTTACCTTCAAAAACAATATTAACATTTAGTTTTTTAATTTCCATTCGTCCAAAACGCCATAAATCACCTTGTGTACCTGTTCGTTTCCAAAGTGATATACCGAGATTATTGCCATCAGCCATATAAATATTGAGTGTACCACCGTGTCCAAGCAAATGATAGTAGAATGTCATACATTGAGGGTTGTTTAGAGTCGGACTTTTCAAACGCGCATAATCATTTGCTCCACCTTTACTCAAATCAGCTTGCATGAAATAACCTTGAACCGTATTTGTTGTATGATCGATTTCTAAATCATATGATGTTTTTCTAATTGCTGAAAAAGAAATTATAAATTCAAGTTTACCTGGTGCTGCTACAGTCGAAGCTTGTACACGTGTCCAATTAAATTGATTATTTGCCATATTTTCCCAACCGTTACATATTCCACTTTCAAATGTACAATCATAGGGTCCCGGTGGATTTGTGATAGTTGGTCTTGTTGATGTTGTTGTTGGTACAATATTGAAGGGCTCAGCATCTGGCGGTGTTAGAACACACGGATTTTCGAATATACGAAGATCATCAATAGCTGCATCTCCTTGAAATGAATTACCTATAAATAAAAATATAAACTCAATGAATAGAATAGAACTAAAATCTTAATTTTTCACTCACCAACAATTCCTTCAATTCGTATTCGATAATATGAACTTGATTTAACAGTCACTTGACCGTTCAACCATTTGTCACCTTGATTTTCTTTTAATCCCCTAAGATAAACAAAACATTTCATTGATTCAAAAGCTATTTTCTCTTTTCAAAAACCAAATTCCCTTACCAAACCCATAATGGCTCTTTAGATTTAACACCATTGACATAGATATTCAGCGAACCAACAGTTCCATACATATGATACCAAAATGAAAAACAGGAACCAATCGATGATGTTGGCATAAGTATTGTTGATTCAAGAATAGCACGATCATTAGTTTGTCTTGGTGACGATGTTTCAATATAAGCATAATAGCCAAAAGCATCATTAAACGTATGATCAACTGTTGGTCCAGTAAATGCTGAATCTGTTTCACCATGTGCAACAAGCCAATCAAATTGATCTGCTGGCGAACGAATATTATGCCATGTGCAGAAATCAATTGATTCAAATGAACATGAACCTAACGTTGGACAAAATCCCTCTCGTAGAGTAACATCATCAATAGCTAGATCACCAAAAAATCCAACACCATATTCGCTTTCGAATGCGAATGCCCATGGTTCGTCGGTTTTTCTTATTGTTATTTCAGCTGCATTCCAAATATCACCAAAATTATAATTAACTTTCCACAATGGATATAGCTGACTCGTTGATAATACACGTCTATAAACTGTCAATGAGCCAACGTCAGCACCAAAGCTGTGATACCAAAATGAAAGACATTGCCCATTTGTATTATTTCTCCATGGAGATACTAATAGAGCTTTTTCGCCTTCACGACTTGAACTAGCGCTTGGAACATATACGTAATAGCCTATGCGAATATTCATTTTTTTAGAAAATTAAAAGAATATTTCAATTGATATGTATTCTTACCACTACTAGTCAATGTAGTATGATCAAAACTTGGTCCATTTAATGTGCCTGGCGTTGCTCCTAGAAAATAAAATTTATTATTTTGTGCTAGAACAAAAATCAATTGATAAACCTTTATGTCTGGTCCATCGATGTTTTTCTGTTGGATCATTTGTAAAACCACATAAATCTTCATCATCGAAATCACATTCAAATGGTAAATCACTTGGACAATTACCATCAATAAGTTGCAGATTATCTAAAGCAATATCTCCTTGAAAACTTACGCCAGCAACACCTTGGAGAATAATCTAAATAAATATAGAGGCATTTTTATTATAGTTTTATGAGAATGAAAACAAAATGACACATACGCTGTAGAGACTTGTGATACCATTTAATTTAACTTTTCCTAAACGCCAGATGTTTCCTTGAGATCCTTCACGCGACCAAACAGTTGTTTCAACATTTGATGAATCAACAATTAACACATCCAAACGATTGATGTCAGGTCCGTGCATATGATACCAAAATTCAAAACATTTCGTTGTTGACCCAGCAATGGATGGTGATAGTAAACGTGCTGTATCATTGAGTTTAACAGGAAAAGATGTTTCAAGATAAATATACCAGCCTTGATCTAATAAATAGAATAGAAGAAGAAAGAAATGAGTAGATGATTGCTACAATGTTTGTTTTTTTTTCTGTAAATTTTTACTCGTATGTGTTGTTACATCGAATTGAGGACCAGTCTCAGCTGTTAAAGTAGCACCTCGATTTCGAGTCCAATTAAGAGCACCATCAGTAAGGAAAGTCCATTGGCAAAAATCGACTTCAAATGTACAATCATAAATACTTGGATCTATAAAATTTAGAAAAAATAAATAGATTTATTTTGAAATTCTATTAATTTGACAAACTTTGAAATGGTGTCGTTGGTCGAGTTGCTGTTTGTGGTGTTGTTAACATAGTAGCACCTGCCGTTATTGGAGTTATTCCACAATAACCATCTCGAATATCGATATCATCGATAGCATAATAACCGTTCATTTGTGCGCTGACACTTCCTTCAATGACAATCTGTACAAAGAAAACGAGAACAAACAAAAAACAAGTTAGTCAAAGTCTTAGAAGAGAACAAAAAAAACAATCTTTACATTATGATCCTCGTCAGCATAGTAGCCGACAGATGCAAATTGCCATGATTCACCTTGAGTTATGAAACCCAATGACCATATCATGTATGTATTTTGTGAAGTTGAAATATTGACATCGACACGACCTAATTGATTACCACGCATGACATACCAGAATGTTAAACAACGACCAGAAGTTGAAGTTGATGGAAATGTTTCACTTTGAATAACAGCAACAACTGATTGTTGATTAGTGTAGGATGAACTTAAAAGAAGATATTGACCTTGGTCACTTCCTATAAATTTAACATCATAGGTAAGATTCTATTTTTCTTATTGTCAAAAACAAGCAGATTCAAACCTAATGTATGATCATTTGCAGGTCCATTATAAGGTGGTTTCGATGAACCCGATCCAACAAACCAAGTAGCATTTCCAAAAAGTAAGAAATTACGCCATGTACACAATCTAGAACAAAACAAAAACAATTTAGAAAATGTAAAATTAGATTCCTTTTGTTTTAACAAAATTTTACCCGTTTTCAAAATCACAATCGCCCGATTCAGGACAAGCTCGATCACGAATAAATACATCATCAATAGCCACGGTTGGTGAATTTGCACCGAATTTAAAAATTATACTTTCAAAAATAACCTGATATGGTGTTAAACTAAGACCGTGTGGAATACGTTGTTGTGAAAGACGCCATTGGCCCTCCTTTAAAAAGATTCAAAATAATCTTTTTATTTTTCTTGCATATCATTCAAATTAAAATAACTTACGCGAAGGATATTTTTCGACCAAATTAAATAGCCTGTCGTGTTTGTTGTTTGTTTACTTGTTCGTACAAATAATTGTAATTTAGATAGAGTACTAATTAAGTCACCATCTGAATAATACCAAAATTCAACACACTGTTCTCCATTAGGAACTATTACTGGCGAAGTAAGACGTGCTCGTTGGTCAGTTACGCCTGGTGCTTGTTTAGAAATATCAACAAGCATATATGCACCATTACTGGTACCATCTGTATGATCGGTCAATGGTTTAAAACCAGTTGCTACTGGATCATTACCAGTTGCACGTATCCAGCTGTACTGTGTTGTAGCATCATTGGAGTAAGAACATAGTTTTGGATCTTCAAAGGAACATAATCGATCTTCATTTGGACATGATTGATAGACAACAATATCGTCAATAGCAATATCACCAAGACCGTATCTATGTAGAAAAAATAAATCAACTTTCATGAAAAACGAAGCAAAACTTACTGTCCAACAATGCCTTCGAATACAATTTGAAATTTGGTATTCGCTTGTGGAAATATTGGATATTGTCCTTTAAGCCATTGTTTACCTAATTTAAGACAAGAAAAATTAGAAGATAATCGTTTATATGAAAGCCAAATCACCTTGATCTCTTGTACGTGTCCATACTGGTTTACCCATATTACCATTTACTTTAATATAAACATTTAATGTATCAACATCCATACCATACATATAATACCAAAATTGTAAACATTTTTGTCCTTGAATTTCTTCTGATACTATACGGCAACGTTGATTATATTGTTGTGGAAAACTAGCTTCCATGTAAATATACCAACCATCGGATGTTCCATACGTATGATCTAGAAAAAAAAGAAAAGTAAAACTCTTCAATAGACTAGCCAAGTGTATTCTATTGTTTCTACAAACCAGTAGTAGGTCCAGTATTCATTGATGGTGTTTGACCTTGTTTTGCTGCCCATCGAAAATCAGCAGTGTTATCATGCGTCCACGTTGGACAAAGAACACCTTGCTCAAAATTACAATCCCATGGTGATTGCGGTGCTAAAGTTGATTGACGTATAGTTGTTGTTGACAGTGTTGATGGAAGAGTGGTTGCCGCTGTTGGTACAGCATCATTCATCGGTCGAATCGAACAATTACTTGTTGTAAATGTAAAATCATCAATAGATATATCGCCCTATGGGAAACGAACCAAAAATTTAAACTAGAAATAAATTAATAAAACAATACTGATTCTTACCAAGTAATCTTTTCCAGCAATAGCTTCGATAATCATTTGATATGGAACCGAGGAAATATATGAAACTTGACCTTCATACCAATTATTACCACGATTACCTGATAATGACCATATTCGTTTATATGTACCATCGAAAACGTAAACATTCAATGTTCCAATTGAATCGCCATACCTATTAGGAAACCATCAAAAAATCTATTCAATCAACGATTATCGACTTACATATGAAACCAAAATCTAAAACATTTCGCATCTCCATTGGTTCCATCAAAAATAAGACTACGTAAACGTGCACGATCACCTGGTTTTGTTGGAAGTGATGTTTCAATCATTAAATATTTTCCTTGTGCTGTATTTGTAGTATGATCTATAAAAATAAAATATCATTGATTCAAAAATCGAATACATATCGATTTCTATCATACCGAATTGTGGTCCAGTTCCCAATGAATGTATCCCCGTTCCGACAAGCCAATCCATATCAGCATCGATATCATTATTTTGCCAACCGCATAAATCAGTTTCAAATGTACAATCGCCTAGACTTGGACATAAACCTCGTGTGATCGAAACATCATCAAGAGACACACTGGCATCAGGATTTTGTACCAAAACTTGAGCTTCGAATACTCCTTGCCATGGTTGATTTGGACTTCTGACATTCATTTGTGCATATAACCAACGATTATCGAAATTACCACCAAAAACCCAACCATCGGTACCTTGTGGACTTAGATAAACATTTAATTGAATTTTTTGTGTTGTTGCATGCATGAAATACCAAAAATGTAGGCATGAACCACTTGTACGTTCTTGAACTGGTGTTAAAAGTAATGCGCGATCATAAATATTTCGATTTTTGCCTTCAGCTAACATATAATAACCCTCATTAGTTTGTGTTGTATGGTCAACATTTGGATTAACACCTAGTTGAACAACAGATGCTAAACCACGGGTCCAATTAAATTGCCCTGATGGTGAATATTGATAGCCTATAAACGAATTTTATTTTTGTCTTAGAGAGTATTCTACAAGTTGTTTTTCAACATACCACAAATAGAATCATCTGAATCAAAATCACATTGATCCGAAGTTGTTTGACAAGTTCCATTAAGAAGTATAATATCATCGATAGCAATTGCGCCACGATTGGCATCTGACCATGTTCCTTCGATGACAATCTAGATAAGAAAAATCATAGAAAATAGAAATTCGACTAAATAAAAACGAACATTATATTGTGGCGGATTGCTTGTTGATGCTTGAAGATTAACTTGTGCATGATACCATTCAAAACCTTTGCCACCTGCTGATGTCCATCGTACTTGAGACAATACACCGGAAAGTTTTTCAACACTTAGACTACCAACATTTGGACCATACATAAAATACCAAAATTCTAAACATTGACGATTATTACCCAATGGTACACTACGAAATTGACTTGAGATATTATTCTAAAGAAAAGAAAAATTTATAGTAGGAACAAGAACCTAAGCATTTTGATGTTGCTTACATTAGTAATTGGTGCTGTTTTATTTGGTTGAAGTAAAAGATAATATTGAGTTGGTTGATTTCCTGTATGATCATACAATGGATTATGTACATCTTGTTGTGATGCTGTTACACCTTGAACACGTGTCCAAGCTAGTCCAGGTTTTGTTATGATAGTCCATGATGGGCATGTGGCACTTTCAAAGTTACAATCAAAATCCGATGGTACACGCGGTGGAGTTGTTCTAAATAGAAAGAATTTGAAAAGTCCTATTATTGAGAATAGAAAATTGGTATTATTCAACTGACAGTCCTGCTGTTACGGCTGGTCGCGTTGTTGTATAAGCATCGGGTGGTATAGCAAATGCTGGAAATGTTGGACAGTAGCCATTTGTTATTAATAGATCATCAATACCGATATCACCCTCGTCGTTTTGAGTGATTTTAGCTTCGATTAATAGTGAATGATCCGAATCTACAGCAAAACCAACTTTTCCTTCAAACCAATTATCATCTTGATGACCAGATAATGTCCACATTGGTATTGGTTGAAAACCTTCTTTTTGTAAATATACTGTTAATGCACCAATACCTTCGCCGAACCTAAGAAAAATTTGAAATAATTATAGTTGTTTTCTTGACTAGTTTTGATACTAACATGTGATAGAAGAATTCAAAACACATTCCATTTAAACCTGTATCAGACATTGATTGTGAAATAAGTAAAGCTTTGTCACCTATTTTTCGATTATTATTTGAATCAATATATCCGTATGATCCTTCGCCTGTTTGAAGTGTATGATCTGCCAATGGACCTATGAATAAAATAGAAAGTGCATCAGTTTTTTGTTTTTTCTATTTTCTTACCACTAATAAGTGTACTTGATGATGCACCACTGGTTATTTCCCAATCAAATTGATCAGTTTTCTTGACATTTTCCCATCCACAAAATGTATCACCTTCAAAATCACAATTGTTTGGTTCGCGACATGATACCTTTAAGCTTTCAATATCATCTATTGCAATATCACCCTGAAGACAAAAACAAAAACAAAAGATAAAGATTGTATTTAATAATAACATAAAATTGAATTTAGACGTTTTCCACTTACTTGATGTCCTTTACCAATAACTCCTTCGAAAATAACACGAAACGGTGCACTATATTCAGTTGCTACGTGAGCCTTACGCCATACATCACCAACATTAGCACCACGTGACCAAACAAGTGAACGTGAATCATTATTTAATGTATTCGTATTTACATAAACATTTAATTGACCAATATCTTGACCATACATATGATACCAAAATTCCAAGCAACGGCCGTCTTCTGGTTGAGCCATAGTTGATATTAAACGTGCTTTATCGCCTAACTTTTTTGGAGATGATGATTCTTGAGAAAAATAAAAACATGTTCTGTTGTGAACAATAATTTAAAGATTTGGTACTTACCAATAAACATAAAATGACCTTGTTCTGTTCCAAGTGTATGATCTAAAATCAAAATATTTTCATAGAAAAGAGAAAAACAAAGTACTAAATATATATTACCTTCAGTAGCACCAGTGAAGTCTGTTAGTGTCGCACCTCGTCCTCGAGTCCATGCTAATTGTCCACTGGCATCTGATGAATATCCGCAGATATGTTCTTCTT
The DNA here is from genome assembly GCA_905331475.1 of Rotaria socialis. NCBI lineage: Eukaryota > Metazoa > Rotifera > Eurotatoria > Philodinida > Philodinidae > Rotaria > Rotaria socialis. The sequence continues at coordinate 15,694 of CAJNYU010003280.1, read as the reverse complement.
CAAATGTACAACTAACAGAATAAAAATCTGGTCTAATACAAGGTCCGTCCAAAAGTTTAATATCGTCTACGGAAACTTCTGATCGAATACTCCAAATAGCAATAACTTCATAAAGAACACGAGTGATTTTATTTTCTGGTTCAATTTGCACTTGAGCATATTGCCAATGACGTCCTTGATCGCCGTATCGTCTCCAAATAGATTTTTGTGAAGTAAAATTTTCATTTGGAATTAAATAAACATTGAATTCTGTCTGATCTGTACCATGCATCATATACCACCATTCAGCACACATTGGCGTTTGTGCATTATCGGGTAAACGTGGACTAACAATAGATGATAGATCAATATCTGATATTGCAGGAACAGGAATCGGTACTCGTGTTGTAACATAATAACCGGTTGAATTTCCATATGTATGATCAGTTAATGGACCAATAATACCGGCAAGTTGATTTCCACTTGGTTGTTCACGAAACCAATCGAGCGTATTATGTTGACCTTTTGTCCAACCGCACATGTCTTGTTCGAATGTGCAATCATAACCAGCAACAGCTTTTGTTGTAAGGTATCGTGTTGTTCGAGATTGAGAAGATTGAATGGCTTTAGAAAGAAGTAAATTTTCAGTTTTTTTCTCTAAAGAGATGATAGCTATACACTTACGCGAATTTGAACGTCTAGTACTTGGTAGTTTGAATGCTACATACATAGAAACATGTTGAAAATATGTATTTGGATAGAAGAAAATAAATCTTACTTAAAGTAGGACATGCTTGATGAGTAATGACGATGTTTTCCAATTGAATTTCTCCCTCGTTTGTTACTTGTCCGTCAAAACCAACAAGAGTTGCCTTTGGTAATGAATTAACGGTTGATAAGGAAATATTCAATTGAATATGATTTTCACTAAAATATATTTTGTTTAAAGTTATTTTACAGAAAATGATTTTTTTGTCAAACCTCTGTCCTAAACGTGATCGGCTACGCCAGACAGTTCGATTGTGAACAAAAACAGATAATTTGCTCGATCTTTCATCTTTCGTTTGATAGGTAAAACTAAGACAAGATGGCAAGTCTCGTGAGGGTAAATGTGCAGTGCCGAACAGACGAGCACGATGTTGTTCGGATGATTCCAGATTTTTATCATTCGAATATTTCAGGACAAATGTTTGTTTGCCTACAAAATAGAAAGAAACCATAGCACTTATTAATTGAACCACATTACAATAATTACTCGTTTGTGTGGAGGGAGATTGATGCCATTCTACATTTTCGTTATTGACCGGATCATTTCTCCAACCTGGGTCTAAATATAGATTATCTTTCATACTGTTTCGAAATAAATCACATGTCCTAATACTGACCTTCATCGGGGATAGTTGATTGAGCTTCAATGAAAAATTAAAATTCAAAGATATTCTTATTCAAATAAATCACATTTCACTGAGAGAACTTACCCGCAATACCAATAAGGTATATACAGAGGAGCAGGAGCACCGAACGGTCCATGATCCTTGGTAAATTTAAAAAGCTTCTCGCATACAAAAATAAATATATAATTTTCTAAAACAAAAAACAATCTGCACTTAAATCTTCTCTAGTAACTCTCTGTATGTGCATCTTCGTTTAAAATCATTTACATATGCTTCACAAGAAAAAGAAGTTTGTTATCTTCTTCTTTTGTAACTTTTTAGGAGTAGATATAGCTGATAACTGTCTCTCTCTCTCTCTCTCTCCCCAATGAAAGAGAGAGAGAGAGAGAGATTTCAAAGCAGTACAAGGGCAGATAAATAGAAGCACAATTTTTATCAAGATATTTTTTTTTCTATGGTCATACACAAATTATGACTAATGCATTGCTGCAAAAACATCAGATTCATTATTTAAAAAAAGATAGAACAGAAAATATTAGTCCATCAAAGATATATGGAGTAAATATTGCACGCAAAAGAATGAAATACTGCCTTTCTCGCTTGTAAACGATATACAAATATGGTTGTGCGCAAGCAACATGACGATTATGTAATTAAAAACTAGATTTCTCAAATAGGCATGTTGAAAAAAAGGTATTCAAACTTTTAAGGTTATCGCGAAAATTTGCACGATGCGTTCCTACGCGATGCAACTCGATTCACAGCATGCGGCGTGAACTTCGGACTGATACTGATTGTCGAGATTCGTTTTTGTTTCTGCTACTGAAACATGAAAATCCAACGGAACTTAAAAGAGCTATGGAATAGATTAACGCTTAATAGAATAAGATTTTAAATGCTAGATTCTTTCCTATCATAAAGTCAAGACAAAAAAAAGAAAGCTTCAGATACTTCGACAAGACCCGCACGACTTTGATGAATGCAGGCGTCATGAAGAATAATGTTATCTGAAACACTTATAACGCTATAGATGATTACAATGATAATTTCTTCTGATAAAAGATAATGTGAAGAAAAAAAACCGTGCTTACATAAGTGGGGCTAGAAAATAAATGCTGTATGATTCCATAGAACGGTTTCATATTGAACTAAAGTCTTCAAGAGCAAAGTCATATTTTTACTACATCGTTTGAATTTGAATTTTTCAGCTCTTGGTGCATTTGTGTAGCGCTAAACCTGCAGATAAGCACAAGAAAATTGTTTATGTTTACTTTATTTCTTTTGAATTATAATTCAGAGTGGATTCTGTATGTTAGCAAAGTTTACTTCCCTTTTGGCTTCTGCGGTGTTCTATGCAGAAAAGTATTCCTATACATGAATTCGATCGTTTAGTTTTATAGTACCAACATTTTGTTTTCATTGACTATTTTATTCTTTTGATGCAATTGAAAAATGCTTTGTAATGAGAAGCAACATAAGAGGAAAACAAATTCAATCTAATAGAATTCTCACAAAAGTTAAATTGGTCTCAATATTGGAAATGATGATGAATTTTTTTATGTAGTAATGACATTTTCATCATTCTCTGATAGATTTGCACGAAAAACACAATCAGCAAATAGTTTTTGAAACTTCTTCGAGTTCGAATATAAATAAAATGCTAAACATTGTCTAAGACTGTTACATTCGATACCATTCTTTGAATTAATAATAATGACTGCCTGAAAATCTCAACAATTCACACATTTATTTAGTTTGATGCAATAGATGTTAGTATTAATTATCATACAACACAATTGTTTATTCAGTGACACTCGAATAATCGTATGCTCTTGATAGACGCGGAATAGAATATCGAGCTTTGCCGAAGAGAAATGATGAATTCATCATCGTAATTATTATACAAATATTGAATCTAATTTTTAATATTTAAAATATGTTTCAGTTGTGAACATGAAGAGTGACCAAGCTATGTCTTAAAAAAGCCCCCTCAGTCAGTCGTCTTTTCTGTTTCAAATTCTATTGGTCAATACAACAAGCGATTAATATCATTCGCAATGACTCATCCAACTGCAATCCTTCAGATCTGTATAAGTTTTTTATTTTGTTTTGTTTTGTTTTTCTTTTAATATGCCAAAAAAAATGAAAAATCACAATTAAATAATGTCATTTCGCCGAAAGACTTTCGGCAGTTTATCTGAAAGTTTTCAGCAACAACAGCAATCTCAAATGTATACTCCTGATCTGAATAATGACTTAGTGACACAAAATGATGCATTGCAAAGTATCTTACCAAAAGTATGTAGGCAATGCAAAAATAAAAACGAAATCATTCATTTATTTTTTATTTTTAGTTTATGGAAGTCGTTCGAAAATTATTGCCACGTTTGTCTTTAGATTATTGTATCATTCTGAAAAATAAAAGAATAATTTTCATTTTTTTAGAAGAACTTCCATTTGATATGTATGTGCCTAATGTCAAATACTTAGAAGGTGGATGTAAAAGTTTAATCGGAAATTTATATTTATCTAACTTTCGACTTGTATTCGTGCCAGATAATTCCACTGACGACAATCTTTTAGTATGTAGTATTTAATAGTAATGCACTTTTAGTGACGTAATCGAGAATGGGCTAGATCGGGAGTAGCGTTATCATAAAAATAGAAAGAGAAATGTAATAATTACTATTGATAATACTGTTTTATATGAATTAACTTCATAATCATAGGACACTGCTCTAACATATTCACCATTTCTTGTTTACGCCACTATTTGATTAATTTAGATAGGAATAATTACAATAAAAGAAAACGAAAATATTTTTCTTAGATATGTTCCGGAAACAGATATATTGGTGAATATGACATTCCATTAGCATCAATTTATAAAATAAATGTTGCACGTACGTATTATTTTCTTTTTTTGTTGAAATCATACGCATGATAAACATTTGAATTTTTCTCTACTTTATATTTTGAAGCGGTTAATGCTCGGACTGGATTTAAATCATTTTTAAATGAAAACCAGATACAATCAGAAACACGAACATTCACAATTATTACTCGGGTATGTGGATTGTGATGGTAGTTAATTTTCTTAGTTTTTTCAATCGACATTTTGTGTTTCCACTTCATTTTTCAAAAGCAAATTATCGCAAAGGATACGATACCAAACTATGATACGCTTCTAATCGTTTCGAACTTACACCTTTATTGTTATTTTTCTCTTTTTCTAATTAAAAGGATTTTCGTAGTATCACATTTACAAAATGTTCAGTTACAAAAGCCTATACAATCGACAGTAAAAATCAACAAGTATCTCTAACAAAAATGGAAAAAGTATGTTCTATTTAATCTCATACAATTTCAATTGATTTTCTTGTTTAGTATATTGAAGCATTAAAAGCTTATAGTCGTGCTCAACAAAGAGAACAATTATATCTCTATGCTGCAATAGAACAATATCCAGCAAAACAGTTCGTGTCAAAAGATAATCGTAGTTACACATCTTCGAAACTGGCAAATAGAAACTTTTCACAAAATGAAATCTCGGGTTAGATATTTTCTTTCCATTGCTAGTGTTGAATAGCTGTTCATATATTTTTATCTAGATCTTTATCTGGGTAAAGATGAGCATATAAGGAGTTATATGACTTATGATGATTGGCGTGACGAATTATACGAAGCAAATGAACAACAATGGATTGTTGATCGAAATAAATTTGATAAACAAGCGACTATACAAGCGTATGGAATTTTTCTTCGTAGAAAATATTATTTTTATTGTTTCTATTTTTTTTTCTAGCGAAGGCCCTTATGTTCGTTTAATATATAGTAATAATTATGATAGCTCTGGAAATTTGGTAAATCTCTTGTTTAATTTTTTTTGTATAATTTATTTTCCTACTAAAGATTTGGCATTGGACCCATACATCTCAAGTTGGCAGCAATGGCTATTATAAAAGGCAAATGCCAGCACAAAAATATATGTTTATAACTGCTCCTGGAATTGGTGAAGTTACAAGTAGTGTTGAGCCGTAAGTTGATAATTGAAAATAAAAAAAGTGATATTATACTCACATAAAAAGCAAAGCTTTAGTGAAACTTACGCATATGATTAACGAGATTTCTTCTTTTCTACTCTTGACAAGTAGGAATTCAACAATTAGCTTACCTGCCACTGTATCATCATCATCATCATCATTATCATCATCGTTTCGTTTTAATAAGATTAAAAAAAATTTACTCAAACCTTTACGACGAAATACGCCCGATACACCAAAATTGATATCTACAAACGAAAGTAAAACAACACTTAGTGACTTAACAGATATGTCACAAATGCCGCCCGATAGTGGGTGAGAAATGCGCATATGCTCGGTAACCGTTGCTATTGTTTATGTGTTGCACGTGTAGTTATTGTTACTGTTTTTTTTATATTGGTGGCGGAATATTTAATATGACTTAGAAACAAATTTAGCTTTGTTCGAACAAAAACTAATGAATGTTCTTTTAGGTTGCGTCGTGTTACAACGGATACAAATTTAATTGGATCCTCGGATATAATATGCGATCAGCCATTTCAACGTTATAATCTATCGAAATTTCCATGTAATTTAAAACGTTTACAATCCAGTTATGAAAAATTAATTGAAATATGCATCACAACATCAGGTATTTGCATGCATTTGGTTTTGATTCGTATTAACGTTTTGTTTTTCTCTGTTATAGAGGATGATGATGACAAATGGTTGGCCAAATTACATACATGTAAATGGCTTAAATATGTATCAAAAGCTTTACATGGTGCTGCAACATTAGCTAAATTGCTTGATTTTAAAAATATTAAATTAGTGGGTAAGACGAACAATTAGACGAATATTTATGTAATATAATTTATATTTTTAATAATTTAGGAAGTGATACAGATAACAGTTGTTTAATGTCATCACTAGTACAAATATTACTTCGACCGAAATGTCGTACAATCAAAGGTTTTTGCGAATTGATTGTTCGTGAATGGGTGATTCGTGGTCATAAATTTCTTGAACGTTTCGGACAAGTAGCCATTGATGGATATGGAAATCCTGGTCAAGAAGTAAGATCATATCTCTATATTGATTGTATATCTTACGTATTTTTTAAATTTTAGTCACCCGTTTTCCTTCTTTTTCTCGATTGCGTTCATCAACTGATTGTTCAAAATCCATTTTTATTTGAATTTACCGATTATCTTCTTCTTGAATTTTACCGTAATGCTTGTTATTGCTATCAACATACATTTGTTTTTAATGATGTTCTCGAACGTCTTCAAGTGATAAATAATTATCCAAAACATCTTTTTGTTTTATCCTCATTTGATTTTTCACTTTATCTTGATCCTGAAACATGTTTTTTATTAAAAAATGATGCATCAATATTTCAAACGCAACCACCTGCATCTTCTTCTACTCAAAAACATACACAAGCTCGAATCGAAGCCACAGTTATTTATCCATCATCACAATCGCCTCGACATCCTAATCGAAGTGTGTACTATGTAGAAACATCAACATCAAGAAATCACTCAATTGATATTCCCATAACCAATGGATCACTGATGTTAAACGCTGACATATATGATTATGATACAATTGAATCACCTCAAGTATTTCCATCTGATTTTCATGTTGATTGGCGTACATTTAATTTAGTTTTATGGTCGAAATGTTATTGTCGTTATGATCAAACTTATCTGCCTACAGTAGTTGAACAACAATTATCATTTGAAATAAATTGTTTAAAAGAAGATCTTGAAAATATGCGCACAAAATCAGCACAGATAACATTAGATACATTTGAAAATGTGTGTATATTTAATTATTTAATAAAAAAAAAGAATGATAAATGTTGAATTATTTTTAGGTTGGTCATGCAAATTCATGGCATCCACAAACATTAGTTACACGTGTATAAATACAAAACAAAATCTATTTGCATTTATGCTTTTAATTAGACACTTAAATCTTCCATACGTTTAGTACTCTATATTTGATCTTTTTTTTCTCTCATTGAATTGTACATACATTTTATTCCATTACGGCACTTGCTGTTACACTACTTTTGTTCTCATTAACAGTGATCTACATAAATTCTTATGATTTCAATTAAACTAAAGATGATAAAAGTAATAATGTAATCTTAACTTTAGATTTTGTTTTTAGTTGAAGAAAAAGTAATATTATATCAGGGAAAATGTCAAGATCAGAATCTGATTCGGAATCTGATTCATCGTCAAAGCACTTGCGATATTGTGATCGACCAGAATGGTCTGATGTTGTACCAATTGAACAAGATGATGGGCCCAACGCCGTCGTAAAAATAGCTTATTCAGAAGCATTTCGTGATACGTTTGATTATCTACGTGCATGTATGCACAAAAATGAATTAAGCGAACGGGCGCTTGAATTAACAAAAAGTGCATGTCATCTTAATCCGGCTAATTATACAGTTTGGTGTTATAGACGAAAAATTCTATTACATCTTGGATCCGATTTAGATGAAGAATTAGCATTTGTCGGACGAATGATCGAGTTGCATCCAAAAAATTATCAAGTATAGCTTTTTTTCCTCTTTTGTTTTCATAAACCGTTCTAATAATTCTTGTTAAGGTTTGGGAACATCGTCGATTAATTGTCGAAATTTCAGGTCATTCATCAAATGAATTATCATTTATTGCAAGTACTATTAAATTGGATTCGAAAAATTATCATGCATGGCAATATCGTCAATGGGTTCTTAAAACTTATGCACTTTGGTCGGATGAATTACATTATGTTGATCATTTATTACAAGACGATATTAGAAATAATTCGGCATGGAATCAACGTTATTTTGTTATAGCTCATACAACAGGTTTCAAAGATGATGTTATCGAACGTGAATTAGATTATGTTGAAAAACGTATTGAACTATATCCTGATAATGAAAGTGCATGGAATTATTTGCGTGGCATTGCAAGATTTCGTTTGGCTAGTTTAACTGATCAACGTATATGGAATTTTTGTCGTAATTTGTATGAAAATCATTTTCTAAAAGATGAGTTTAATAATCAACAATGGCGATTTTTGCTTGGTTATATGATTGAATTGTTAATGGATGACGATCGTGTTGACAAACAAGAAGATAATAAAAAAATGATTCATGATCTTTGTGAAAAATTAATGTTACAAATTGATCCGATTCGAAAAAAATATTGGCAATACATTGAAGAGCAAATGTCAACCAAGTAAACATTTGCTATTTGCTATTTGCATTTATGTTTTCTTCTGAACATTTCATGAGTTTTTTGACATCTAGTGATTTGTGATGATTGTTACCGATTAAGATCATATTTGATCGTCCCTTCTCTATTTTCCTTTTTTGTGCATGACAAAAAAATAAACAGATGTAATCCAAACAAAAGCAATCAAAGAAACTACCATGCTTTTGTATTATTCTCATTGTTTGCTATGAATTCATAGTCAATTTCCCATAAGAATATTTCAGCACTTTCTTTCGAATAATGTCTATTTTCTTGTAATAGTGCGAAGAATGTTGAGAATTTTGTACTATGGTGAAATTTATCGATGCTGTGTGAAAAACTGATAACTAAAAAAAAAGAGAAAACAATCTTGGTTTCTTGAAAAATAGCATATGACAAATGAAAAATATTTAATCCTTGCTTGCGCACGTTACTATCTTGAAATGCATACTCGTAAGTCTCGGTCTCAATTAAGATTAGAATCGATTTGTATTTTATTTTTGAAAAAAAAACAAGAGAATAAGATACAAAATCAGGAATCAAAAAAATATTAAATTGTTTTTTCAAACGAGAGAAATATGAACCGATTCAACATATTGATTTGGGTTTTGTGTATTGCATTTCTTCGTAGTCATGCCTTTTATACTGAGAAGACGACAGAATTTTCTGGTAACGATAATAAAGTAGCCATTGTAAACACATTCTATAATGTTATTGCACAAGATGGTGCTGATCCATGGGTATATAAACATACAGATGGATGGTATTATTCTACGAGAACTACAGGTGGTGATGTTCGTATTTGGCGATCACGTACTTTTACATCGATGGATGCTGGCGAAAGTCGAGTTGTTTGGAGATCATCAAATTCTGGTCCAGCATGTCGTGATATTTGGGCTCCCGAAATACATTTTCTTAAATCAAGTTGGTAAGAAATAGCTTTATTCTATGAGCTTTTTTTCTTATGAGTGTTTTCAATAAAAGGTATATCTATTTTGCTGCAACAACATGTGACAGTAAAAATGAAAATCATCGTATGTTTGTCATTGAAAATACCAATGCTGATCCATTCACTGACTCATTTACTTGGAAAGGACAAATTACAGATGCAACCAATAAATGGGCTATTGATGGAACTGTCCTTGATCACCCGTCAGGCCAACTCTATTTTATATGGTCGGGTTGGGAAGGAAATGTTAATGAAAGACAAATTTTATATATTGCTCAAATGTCTAATCCATGGACAATAAGTAGTCCAAGAGTAGAAATTGCAAGACCGATATATAATTGGGAACTGAATCATCGTCCTTATATTAATGAAGGTCCACAAGTAACAATACGAAGCGGTGTTATATCACTTGTTTATTCAGCATCGGGCTCATGGACAAATGATTATTGTCTTGGCTTGATTACGGCACATACAAGTAGTAATCCTATGTTAACATCATCATGGCAAAAACGTGCTAATCCAATATTTCGGTCAGCTAATTCTGTTTATGGACCTGGACATCAAAGTTTTACAAAATCTCCGGATAACCAAGAAGATTGGATTATTTATCATTCAGCACGATACAGTGGTTCAGGTTGGACTCGACAAATTCGTGCACAGCAATTTACATGGAATACCGATTCAACACCAAATCTAGGCACACCAGTCAATCCAAATATACCAATACGTGTGCCATCTGGTGATCAAAATCGAGATCGATATGAAGCAGAACATGCACGTCTTTTAAATGGCCCTTATGTGCATCCTCATGCAAGTGCATCGAATGGTCTTAAAGTTGGATATATTGATTATCCAGATAGTACAGTTGAATTCACTATACAATGTTCTAAAGCTGGTACATATATAATTGTAATTCGAAATGGAAATGGTTCGGCAGGAAATTCTCTTGCTACACATTGGTTAACGATCAATAATGTGAATCCAACTGAAGTACCAATTGTATACAGTGGATGGGATATGTGGGGCGCAACAATGGTTCGTGCCAATCTGAAACAAGGTGCTAACACTTTAAGTTTCAAAAAAGGCTTGAACTTTGCTGAGATTGATATGGTTGATGTTTTTCTTGGTGAATAATAATACTAATACGAATTCGAATAGCATTACTCAGGATGTGGGTATGAGTTAAGCGAAAAGCTAAATCTACACCCACACCCACACCATCAAGTATCTCAGTTTTGAATAAATATAAATCAAAATGAGAATAATAGATAGCAAGAATCACATTGACAAAAGAAAAGATTTATTACCGAAAAAAAAATAGAATTCATCGTTTTGTTTTTCGTACGAATATGCTCAACTCGTGTATGCCTTCATGGATAATTATCTAAAGACATTTCATAGTCTATTGTTTGATTACGTGAAACATACTTTTCATTATCACCAATGATTTTCAATGGAACAAATTTTGCTTAATAAATATCTTTTGGTTGATGATCAATTGCTATTTTATATACCGCATTGTTAAAATTATTGTCACTATTGTAAACCGCATGAAATCGATCATCGATGTTATTATTCACTGGAACTTTATTCCAATTTTCGTAATCTCGTAAGATGTATACTGGTATGGACGGTTTTTATGTCGATTACCAGTAACATTTTCATTGTAATATTTATCATGATCTTCTTGGTGCGCGTATATATATATATTTGTCGCCAGCAGCTAGCTCACATCCCTGGATAATTATTCCGACAATCGAATCCGATCGGAGTTTATGTCAATTTCGATAAAAATCGACGAATTCCTGTTGGACCCGACATCCTAACAAAGCTCTAACCGATATCTGATGTTGAGATCAATTATTAGCTTCTACTTAGCGAATCATATAGGGTTTCCCCATCGGATTTGTTGACTGCTAGGATCTTATAAGATTCTATCGGATTCATTAACCTGGGATTTTTTTCGCCGTGTATTAATAAGCGCTCGTCTCGCACAGTTCATTACCACAGTGGCCAACGAAAAATGAATACTAATCACCAATCATCATTATCTTATTGAAAGTAACGAAAGATTATCATGGCCTAACCACAGCCTACCTCAATATTCTTTATATAAAACTAATTGTATGTTGTCATCGAATTCCCAAATCAAGGTAGAAAAAAGCAGAAGTTGTATGTTTCCCAAACAATATTTCATCAAAACCGATTGATATGGAAAAGGATGCGTATTTTTCGTGTGATGACTATTAAATTTTATATTGTTGGTTTTTCTTACACAATATTGCTATTTTCTATTCAAATAAAACGCCCGGTGTAAGGTTCATGAATTCTTTAAAAGACTTTGTCATAAAGTCATATCTGAAAATGCAAAAAAAAGTATGATATAACAATAACTTGACCAATGGAATTTAAATGGAAAATGATTATCATAGACAGAAAAAGATGATTGATCTGTAAGTACTTTCTTGTTTGGTAAATTCTTATTTTCTTTTCCTTTTGAATATCTTTCATAAATAAATAATTCTAATAAGAAGCATAATTAAACAAAATTCAATATTATTATAATAAATATCATCAGAAAACTTGCTGTGTTTCTTTCTGATGAAATTTATTGAGATCTAGCATGATTTGTAATTTTATTTGTTTGTTGAATAGTACTTTTTGAATGAATAGTATCAACTGATATATCGGTATTGGGTGTGGGTGTTTACGACATTAAGCTATATATTCACACGGACACTCACCCATACCCACACTCACACCCCGAAGACTTAATTTGTATTTGGTTTTTCAATGGATCTTTGCTTTTCACTATGTTTTTATTTTAACTATGCCTATTCTATTTCTTAATTGTTTGTGCTAGTTTTAAATGCAGAGCCCTGATGAGTGTTTCATTATTTTAATAAATAAATAACACGAAACGCGTCGGCGAAATTAAACTCTGCATTTGTTTAATTATTTCTTACATCTAGCACATAAATTAATAATTTTACTATTAACTGAAATTCGACTTTTATCAGTTGCTAAAAAACAAGAGTTGAGACTAGCAGATTGATCTGTTTTTGAATTGATTTAAGTGCATCCACACCTTAGCTATATCCGTAATATCTATCGTCGTATAAACCACTGCACTAAGATAAAGCGCACGAAACTTTCCACGAAAGTTGTAATTGAATTTTACTTCCAAATAAAAACAGTATTTTTTTTACATATCGATCTTTTCTCCCAAATAGATGAAAATGAATGCACTTATATCTCTCATTGTGACTATTCTACATCAAAAAGCAAACTTGGACAATTATCGAATAATATTCCATATTCGGAAATTTTCCTGATGAATTCCTTCAGCTAGCACAAAATGATCATCGTAAGTATCTCATAATGGTCTTCTAAACAGACTCACACCCTCACTATAATCTATGATATCATGAACTGCTTCAAGAAACTACCTGAAGATTGACCCTTGCGAAAGTTTGAAACTATATTCGTAGTTTATTCTTGAATATAATATAATTCACAGACACAGACACAGAGAAAAGTGAAAATTAACTAAACTAAAAGTTAAGTTCAGTTAAATAAAATGAATAAATAAATCTATAAAAGTAATAGTGAAGTAATATCATGTAATATAAATAATAAAATGAAATTGTTTTTAGAATACTGAATCCGAATCCGAAGATTAATTGATTAAATTAATAGTTTATAATTGTATGCATTCGCGTTAGATACACTGTATACATTTCCGTTTACTGTGTAAAGAAGACTACCAGTAGTTATATTCCATACTTTTATCGTTGTATCAATAGAACCACTCGCTAAATTACCATTGCTTAGTAATGAAATTTCGAAAATAGGACCAGTATGTCCTGTTAGCGTATGTATTAGAGAGCCATTATTTGGATTCCATATCTTTATTGTATTATCATTAGCGCCGCTAGCCAAATAACCATTGCTTAATAGTTTCAAACGGTAAACTCAACTTTGGTCGACAGTAAAAATGTCGACAGTAAAAATGTCGACACTAAAATGTCGAAAGTAAAAATGTCGAAAGTAAAAATGTCGAAAGTAAAAATGTCGAAAGTTCAAAATGTCGAAAGAAATTTATAAAGATAAAATTAAAAATTCTAAAAGAGTGTTTTGAAAGATATTCGATGAATATGTTATTATTGTAGGATCGATGGCGACTTATGTTCGTTTAAATCTATCATTGGTCTATCAGACATTGGTCACTTAGTACAATGTAGTAGAAAAGAATAAGAAAATTATTCTTCAATTATTCATTATTCGAGTGATAAATATACATATGGACGCCGCCACGGAATCGACACACAACATCAACAGTGATTTAAATTTCATTACTTCGAATAAGGGTCAACCTATTTTAATAATGAATCAATACATATACAAATGCAACAAAAAAAGGCCCAATAAAAAATATTGGGTGTGTGTGGTTAAAGATTGTGGCGTATATGTTCATACTGATATAGATCAGAAGTATTTGTCTGGTGGTAAAACTGACCATGGGCACCCAGCAAAATCCTGAATTTCTTCAAGTCAAAAAAACTCGTGAACAAATAAAACAGCGTGTATTAAATGAGTTTACACCGATCGGGAAAATTTATGATGAAGAGATGACGAAAACTGATATGAATTCAGTGGCGATAGCCATATTTCCAACGGTGCATGAAATGTGTAAGTTATTTTATAAGCACTAATTTATTTATTTATTTATCTGTTTTTTTTAGATCAGGGCGCTGCTAAAAATCGACGTAAAATGATACCACCATTACCAGAATCATGCCTGTTTGATATTCCTAATGAATTTAAATTAACAATTGAAAAAAAAAGATTTTTGTTAATCGATGAAGCTCGTGTAAGACGTAAACGTCTATTACTTTTTGCAAGCGATGCGCAACTTGATTTATTATTCAATGCATCAACCATCTACATGGATGGTACATTTAAAAAAACTCCGCCACAATTCAGTCAAATATATATAATACATATAGTACATTTTGATATCTGTAAGTAAGATTCTGGCTTGTCTTTTGAAAACTTGCTGTCATTTATTTTCAGGTGTGCCATGTGTGTTTGGTTTATTGGTGAATAAAAAAGCTGCAACCTACAAACAAATTTTTTCTGAATTGAAAAATGCTGCTTTAAGAAAGCAAACTGTTTTTTCACCCTCAGTTATTATGACCGACTTCGAATCTGGTTCAATTTCTGCAGTATAGGATGAAGTATTTAATATCTTAATCGGAAAAACATCTTCTATTTGGTTTCTTTTTAGTTTCCAACAGCTCAACATCTTGGCTGTTATTTCCATTTTTCTCAAGCGATCTATAGGCACATTCAGTTTCTGGGGTTGCAACGGCAGTACACGATTGATGAAACATTGAGAGTTTTATGTAGAAAGTTGATGGCTTTGCCATTGATGCCACGTGATAAAATTTTATCTGGTTTAGACGAAATACGAGAAGCTGCTGATCTTTTACCTGGTTTACCAATGATTCGATTATTGGAATATTTTGACAAGAACTGGATGTTGGATATTGATTTGTGGAATGTATATGGCTTTGATAGTCGGACAAACAACATTTGTGAAGGTGAAGATATCTGTTTGATGAAATAAAAGGTTCAATTTGCTCTTTTTAATTGCAGGCTATCACAATAGAATGAATTGTCGTATTTATCGAAATCATCCAAATATATGGCATTTCATCGACTTTATGAAAACAGAGGAAAAACGTGTACAGAATACTGTACTTCAATGGTCTTCCGGTGCGTTGAAGAAGAAAACCAAAAGAACAACAGCATTACAAAATCGAATAAACACGCTTTATAGTCGCTATAATAACTAGATGGTATTCAAGTTTCACTCGAATACGAAATGCGATGCGAAGCTCGAATCGGATCTTCCCCAAAAGTCTACAATTCAGAGAAACCTTGAATATTATTTATGTCGACATGATGAAATTCATCACTGAGAAAACTCCATTCTTACTTAGCGATACATTCTTAAGGATCGATTTCGATTGATCGATTAATTATCTCCATGATTCATTATCTTAGATCAGCTGGAAATGAATA
>CAJNYU010003277.1:0-33689 GCA_905331475.1 Rotaria socialis | reverse complement strand
CACAGAATCCGCCAGAATCTACTAGGATCCATAGAATCCGCCAGAATCCATGAGGAGCCGCGAGAATCCAAGGAGCCAGGAGCCGCTTTTTCCCCCTTGCCATTATCATTTATTCCTGAGGGTGTGGGTGGGTGTGGGATGTGGATAAATATAAAAGTACACCCACACCAAAAAAAAAGACTAAACAAATTGAGCAATCAAGTTGATCAAATATATTGTTGTTATTTAAGAAAAAAAAATGACCAAACAAAATCTCTCTTTAAATTTTAACGTAGAATTATTTTATCCTATTAAAATATCATATTTTCCGATAACAATTGTTTTTTTTCGACAGTTATTTCAAGACTCACAGATTGGAATAGCATGGTTAACTTTATGGTACTCATAAAATAACAATTCAACAAACATATTCACATCATAATTAAAAAAGATATTACCCCTAATCCTTCAATAGATCCTTCGTGAAACCCCGATCAGACATTATCTGTAAAAACAAACAAATTACTTTTTGATTAGAAAACGGTTTGATAACACTGAATTCGTCTTTCTGAGTTTGTTCAAGATATTCTGTACATTTGCTTATATTCCTTAATGAAAAACATCTAATATTCAAATGAAATCAGCAATTGTTACATTGGCGATGTCCGCATATGAAAATTGACATGATTCTCTTAAAATCAGATTACATAATCGACAAATGTACGATTCATTAACACTATTTCTACGTTCTATTTGTATTTGTTTCAATTATTTTTGGCATCAACCGAATATAAAATTCGAGCTTAACATATAGGCTTTTGATAATGCCAATTTATTATTTTCTTGACAAGGAATAAAAAAGAAGTAGATTCGTTTACGTGCGAATCAGAAGTGAAAAACAGTGAAACTGGCTGAATAATGGAGTCCTGTTTTTTTTCTCTGGCACCTCTAAATCCCCTTTCGTATGTAGTGTTGGAGAAGGTAAAATTATTTAGAGTAATGCTTCCTCGTCGTAGCAATATAAACAATCAAATAGCTATATTTTTATATTTAGTTGAGAAAATAACGGATAGGGCTGTCACTATAAAAAGCGATTTATGTAATTTCTGTTAAAATTATTTCAGGAGAAAAAGGTCCCCTTATTTCATGCGAGAATATTCCATTTTGAAAACTAATAAATATATAAATAAAATAGACCTTTTGCATCTTGACCAAGCCGGAATCTGTTTACCTTGACATGAAGTACGCATTAATACTTCAGTGACATCGCAATCTTTGGTTTTATGGCATTCATAAAACTGATTGTTCGAGTTCTATTAAAGTTTTCCTTGGTTTTTACTTTTATTACTACTTCTAAGCATAGAAATGACTCATCTATTAGAAGATCGAATCCTCTGTTAATAATTGAATAGCATTTGATACAGCATGGCAGCACGACATATTTTCGTTGTGCCGTTGTTGCTTTTTGACATCGAATAGCGACTTTTCCCTTGAAATATTAAGGATAACACATAAATTTACTTTTTGAGCGTCAACAATCAATGGCGTTTATCCAATATAAACTGTATCTGACGTTTTTGCAAGCACATGTAACATGATCGTTGAAATATATTTACCTAAATAAAACTTTTGATTAGATCTCTTTTCGATTGCAGTTGTAAAATAGCAGATGAAGACGTTTGAGCAAGACGTTTTTACTGATACTTTTAAGTAAATTTGTTTGGCCATCAGTAAAAAAATGATGCATTAATAATAACACCACGAGGATGTCGATCAAATCGATTAATATCACTTGATACACGCGTTCAAGATGATCAATAAGTATTTGAAAAAATGTAGTTTATACAGAATACTTCGTCCTTCAATTTCAATTTCAATTTCAATTTCAATTCCAAGTGAACAATTCCTGTATTAAGCCAAATGCCATTTGAATGGTTTTATTTTTGCTTGAAATAGTATTATTATTTGTTGTTGTTGATAATGTGATGCTTTTGTTATAAGCTGAAGAACTTAAAGGAAAGTAAATTTGACAGTGGGCGTTGTTGATGAAAGAACTGTACTACACACACTGGCACAACCTGAAGATAAATAGAAATCTAGGAAACAAATATCGATTGATTTTCTTTGCATTTAAAATATTTTCCGAACTTTTTCGATGTTTTGCATCTAATATTGCCAGAAGATGAATAAGAAGAACATTTAATAATTGAATATCAACGATAGCCCAATGTCAAAGTTGCTGAAGAAATGCGAAAAAATATAAAATTAGTAAAATTATTTGATAATACAAACTAAGAATTTTACTTTAGCAGAATGGCAATCAAATAATAGATTGTTAAGAATAGATAAAACTTGAACACATTCGTCAATTAATACATCATCCTACAATAATTCACTTTTATGAGGAAAACTTCATTGCATGGCAAGCTTACTTTGCTCATATATTTATCTGGTTGAAGCGAAAATAGAGTTTATTTTGTTTGAATATGTTTAAGATGATCATTCGATTCTGTTCTAAGTCGATTTTCACAGATTAAAACTAATTGATTGAAGGATAAGATAGATATGGCAACACTAATCGAATCATTGATAATCTTTTGTAATGGTAAAGTAAGAATGCCTACGAAAATTTAGAAAACATATTAATGATTAATTTTAATTTTAAACAAATTACTAAATAATTCTGATGCAAACAGAATGATTTAATGAGCAAGATTGATTTTTGTTTTCCAAAAACTTTATGATGTATCAAAATTATTTTCAGGAAAATAAGCAAGAAGAGAAATGATTTGACTTAAATTTTCATTGTTAAATGCTTAATTAATCATATCAAAATTTGATTCAAAATAAGTCATAAATATGGAGCAATTTTTGAGTACGTGTAAAACATCCCAGGAGAATCAGGGTACGTGGGAATCGGCCGGAACCGATCAGTTTCGTTGAATTCCGACGATTTCCTAACTAACGGATTCCGGTTCAGATTTCGTCGAACCATTTCCGATCGATTCCCATCGGTTCCGTCGATTTCCGACGAATTCTGGGTCGGAACTTAACGGAATTTTTCCGGCGGAACCCGGACCGGGATCCGTTAGTTAGGAAATCGTTGGAATTCAACGGAGCCGACCGAAAAGCAACGGAATCCATAGGATCCGGTGCCGGAAACGATCGGACCCACTGGTCGGATTGAATCTCCTGGGATATTATCAAGAAAACTAAATATAAAAGAAAATCAATCATTTTATTTCTTAATCAGAATGGCTTCAGAATAAATCAAATTTATATCTTCTCAATGAAATTATTCAAAAGTCAAACTTGAGCATTTAAGAGTACAGAGTTTGTCATTAAACTTACGAAAGAGTAATGTAATTATAGTTCCAATCTATCATTATGAACCTCGATATTAATTTTGTAAGAGTCACAATTAATTTCTAAAAAAACGACAAGAAAAATAGTATTCTTACTTCACTTGATGAAGATAAATAGAAGTTTAGAAATAAACTACATTCATCTTCATTAACATTAATTGTGTTTCTTCAAGTCTATTGTGTGATGGAAATAATATATCACGACTAGAATCATTCGTAATAAAAATTGTTGTTAGCGCATATATGATGTAACACGAATTTGAATAATATATATATATAAAACCATAAATTTCTCAATCAACGAAAAGATGTTATAGTTGTTTCAGGCGATTCTTGTAAAAGAAGCTAAAAAAGCAAAAATGAAATACCCAGGTCGACTGATCCGACATCGGATCCGATAGAAACCTGGAAATATCCTACAATCCGATACAATTCTATTGGATTCCGGTCGACGAATCGATGTCGGATCCTCAGTGTCGGAATCCTATGAACTTCCGATGATATACAACGGTTTTTCCTTGGAATTCATAGGAATCCGACACTGAGGGCCCGACATCGATTTCTCGACCCGGAATCCAACGATAATTCTGTAATATCTGACAGGATCCGATAAAATCCTATTGGATTCCAGTCGACCCGGATGGGTTCCGATAGGGGCCTACTGTCGGATCGCTCGACCTGGGGACTTGTTTTTTGTTTTCATGCATTCATTATTCCATAATATAATGTTAGAAGATACTAAAAACAATTAAAAATTGCCATTGTGATGGATTTCGATAATCATTTGATGTTGTTGACCTAATTGATGAAATAGAACGTGCAGTTGTTAATGTATTATTAAAATCATCTAGAGTATGTTCTTTTAAAGCGCCTAAATTTGAAAGATTTACATAAAAGATATTAATAAAAAATTACCTTAAAAATAAATAATCTTTTTGTAGTTGACAGTTGATATTGTTTCCAAAAGATATTTCTGTTTCTATAAAGAAAAAGATTCATTCGTTTATTTCTTGATTTAAATAATAATAATAAAAAGAAATATCTTACCTTCGATAGTGTTAACAAGTTTACATAATGAAATAAATGAATATAGATAGGCTTATGATTCTTTCTTTCCGCACAGGTGCAGACGAAACATAAACGATCAATTAGTCGAGTACTTCAATATGTTATTTGGTTTTCTGTATGACATAATTGATTGATCTTAACGATGATTAGTAATTGTAACACTGTCACACGATGGAGAAACAGCAGACTTCATGACTCTATTTGACTCCACTTGACTCCGCGTGACTCCATGAAGATGGAGACTCTGATTTCCCTCTTGACAGTATGACTCAGTACTCGGAAGTTGAATTCCCATTATAGGATAGACAGCTCAGCCTGGAGAATTCTACTTCCGGGTACTGAGTAGTATTGTTCTATGGTGGGAAATGTTTTTAGGCAATTTCCGACAAAGAAGGAGACTAACCCAGGTCGAGAAATCCCACATCGAATCCGATAGGAACTTGATAGCATCCTACCATCCGACAGAATCTTATAGGATTCCGGGTCGAGGAATTGATGTCGGAACCACTAGTCGGAACCCATTGAACTTCCAGTGACATCCAACAGTGTTTCTTTGGAATTCATAGGAATCCGACGATAGTTCTGCAGGGTCTGACCAAATCCAATAAGATCCTACTGGATGCGAGTCGGATCGGATGGGTTCCGATTGGTACCTACTCTTGCTCTTGGATTGGTCGACCTGGGAATAACTATTTTATTTAATGGTACATATCACAGAGAAACGTAAAAACGTATCAGTTTCCCATTTCTATAATGGTTTTCTCGAGATTATCTGAGATTTTGCGATACTTACTGTGACTCCTCGTGTTTAGTTATGACTCCCTGGGATCCTATGTGATTCTATGCAACCAGTTGGCTCCATGTGATTCCGTTTGACTCCACCTGACTCGAGGGTGGTGGAGTCTGCTGTTTTTCCCTTGCTGTCACATCGTTGATCAATCCAAAGTACAATTGACAGCTAATATCAATTGTCTATTTCGATTCACTAAAAATGACTAAAATAGTTACAATTTTCAACGCAAAGTATCATTCCTCCTTTTCATCTTCATCTTCTGTTTCTTCTTCTTCTTATATTATAATATTATATATATATATATATATATATATTATTTTTTAACTATTTTAGCTTCTATTCATATTTACCATTATCAATATCATGAGTAAGTAATCATTTTAGTTTATAATTTTTTTTGTTGTGTCAGCTTTTTATCCCATTTGTTTATTTTTTATTATTATTTTAATTTTCGCTTTAGTTAACAATTATTTATTTATTTAGTTTTATTTTCTGTTTTGGGTGTATAAAAAAAGGTAAGTATTCTTTTATATTTTCTATACGTCCTACAGAGGGAGAAGGCCTTCCAGACATCGGCGTGAGACTGGCCAAGTCTACCTTGGTGCCCGTAGTATGTACAGGCCGCTATATAGATTCTATCTACTGTATGTTCTATACACGTTAGTTTTTATGTCTGTACGTGACGAACTTCGGCTCCCTACGGCACCACCAAGATAGTTCTTGGTCGCGCGAGCAACTATTAACTGGTAAGCAAAAAAAAATTTTTTTTTCATTTCAATCGTCTTTTCTTATTTCGTTTTAGTTCATCTCGATTTCATCAACAGCGTAGTAAGTATAATTACTTTCACTCTTTTCTATTCTTCCAGTTCAACTTCAAGTGAAACAACACAAAGATAAATTAATTATATTTTCTCTTTTTCTTTATCTTTTCTCAAAAAAAATAAAATAAATTGTTATTTTTATGTTTTAGTTCATTCACCAAAAAGTCATATGAAAACGAAAATAGTTACAAGTATGTAGTTTTTTCATGTAGACTTTTCACTTTTTTGTAACTTTTGGTTTTTTTAATTTTTGAAATAAATACTTTTAAATAACTCGAATTTTTTTTGTCATTTCAATAATAAATATTTTGTGAAAAAAATTCTTTTATTTAATTCATTTCTTTTCATTTTCAATAAATAAAAGAAGAAGAAAAGAAATATGATGTAATCTTATATTTTAGCTTTTGCCTTTTCTTTGAAGCGAAATTGAGTGAAAGAAAATTTCTGTTTTTGTTCATTTATTTCAAAGTATAGAAAAAGAAACGAGCAAAGAAAAAACAATTCACAAGTCCTTTTCGATAGAAAATCGTTGAACACGATGATTATTATAATCGACGACAAAGAGATTGCCATGTCGATCGAAAGATAAACCAATGGGGACGTGGAACTGATTTGCTCCTGGTCCTCGACCATTTCCACCCACAATTACAGTACCTCGTTTCGCTCCTCGAGTCCAACGCATTACATGATGATTCCCCGAGTCTACTACATAGAGTGTACGCAACGCATCAACGAAGAGTCCATTAGGCCGATCCAATTGTGTCAAAACATTCCCGTAGCCTTGTCCTCCAGCGAGCACAATACCTTCTTTTGCGTCTTTATTCCATTTCATTACACGATGATTCGAGTAGTCTGACACGTAGACATTCTGTTGTCGATCGACAAAAAGATATGCCGGTCCGTTAAGTTGCTTGAGACCATCACCTTGTCCATTTCCACCAGCTACGACAGTGCCATTCTCCTCACCCAATTGATATCGTCTTACTTCATGTTTTCCGGTGTCGGAAACGTAGAGATATCTCTGCTCATCCATTGCTAATCCATAACAGTAGATGTTGTCGATGAGTAATTCACCTTGTGTTGTACCACTACGACGAGGCCATCGTACAACTCGTCGATTCCCTTGATCACAAATAATGAGACTATCCGTCTCTTTGTCAATTAAGACATCAGTTGGACCATTCAATTGATTCAATCCTCTTCCTTGACCTTTGCCACCAGCAACAACTTGTCCATTCGTTGTATCACCGTTCTTCCATTGCACGATACGATGATTCCTCCAGTCAGCAATAACTACTGTTTGATCATCATGAACAAAGAGACCATGAGGGGAGTAGAGTTGATTAGTGGCACGCCCTTCCCCGTGACCTCCAGCAACAGTCACACCATTCTGTTTCCATTCAGCATTAGCAGAAATATTGACTAGAAAATAAAACATAAGAATAGAAGGAAATCTCTCTCTTTATCGCGTTGAAGTGATAGTATTATTAGAAAAGAACTGCTATCTCTCTCTCTCTCTCTCTCTCGAGTATAGCTAGTATATGAAATAATTTCGAAAGCTTCGAGCAAAATTCTTTGAATAGATCATTTTTTTTAGAAATTCCTCAGAATAAGTTTTTTTCTATATATTGGAAGATTATTCTATAGAAAGAAAATTATCTTTTATGACGGTGATAAGTCTATATGTAAGAAGAAAACTCGATAAAAACGAATGAAAAAGCTATATTAAAAGATTTCTTCGACACAATATTACACTATAGTAATTGTGTGATCAATTACACATATAGCGTATCATTCTCTGTCTGAAAGTGTATTTAAATTCTATTTAATAGGGAAATATAGTTACATTATTGTCTTGTTAACACAAGCAGACATTAAGAAGCGTGCGATTTTCTTGAGGCCCTCAGCAACGATTGGATATATATTTTCAACTCCTCAAAAAAGTTAGTCTACATCCATCGTCATTCAATCGGAGTTTCAAGTGATGAACTCTATTTTTTTCTGTTGTGAAAATTATTCAGCTAAATTATATAAGAGTGATATTTGTTGAACGTATCTAATATTCAGCGATGAAAAATGACATGCAAAAGGCATATAGTATATGTAAAATGTTGTTTAGTAACGACATATTGATTATAATATCGATAATATTATTTCGAATGGATAGAGAATGAGTATCCAGATATATATACTTGCGTATATATCGAGATAGTTAATCGATGTCGAATTATAGAAGCTTGTAAGTGGTACAACCAAGCATTTTTGGAGAATACTAACTTGTAATAATTTATTTAATAATGAGTTTACAGTAAACAAGATAGCAATATCGCGCTGATAATAATATGTATATGTTTCTCAATACAAGTCAAGTTTAACTATTTTCCAACTACGTCCTAATAACTCTTTCTTCGCACAAATGAAATTTTAACCACTGTGTGACTTAGAATACTGCCCTTTTTTCCAATATGTCTTGAGCTTATATACTAGCGAGAGAGAAAAGATACATAGAAAGATTACGTACTGTTCAGCACGCGACTATGCACTGTCATATACAAGGATGTATATTAGTAATGTAAACTTAATTACGTCACTGCGATATGTTCATTAGCACTATGACCTATAAGTGGAGCTCTGGCGGTTTCTATAATCCCCTATTTAATCTAGTCCTTCATGAGTGACGTACTTCTTGACACAGATATATTATCGACTATTACGTAGTATTTGTATCTTTAAACTTGAGTATCAGACATTGCGTCTTTTCCGATGAAAAGAATATTTTAAAATCTTTAAATTATTTTCTATTACACTTTTTTTGTTCTCTTAATTGAACCCTAAAGAGGTATTTTCTATACTATGCTTTAAATTATATTCCTATATACTTTCATATTTTACTTATTAATGATGTTCTTCTTTATAGAACACTTTTCATTTTACTCTATAAATTATTTTCTAGTTTACAGTGTAGAAAAATTATTCTATGACATTAGCAGAAATATTAACTAGAAGAGAAAACGTAAGAACAACTCATTTCATACAGATATTAATCGAAACTGAAGTAGATTCTCCAAAAGTTAGAACACTCCAAAAAAATTCAACTATTCAAAGAGAAAAAAGGATGAAAGGAAAATATCTTTCTACTAGAATATTCTTTACACGGATATCTCTCCCAAATCTCAACAAATCTGGCCCAGATTCATTGCAGGAACACAAAAAAATATATATCTTAAAAACCTGTTTATTAATGATGTTTGACACTGAATCATAATCGATTAGTTCCAGATGATTTACAAGAAAAGAAGAAAAAAACGGCAACAAAATAAAATTATTGTTCTGTTTAGATATGTAGGAAACTGCAAAATAAATCGTTAGTTTCATATTTCAACAGAAATGTTCTATCGAATAGCTGACTATACATAAATACCGAAATATTCGTTTGTTTTGTGTCATCAGTATGATAATTCCATTTGTAAATTCAGCCAAATGCTTAATTCATTCTCTTTTTGATGAAAAGATAATTTTCGCTGATTTGATCCAAAAATGATTTGAGAAATGATAAGAAAAACTGGTGTGCACATCTAATAAAGTTCTTTGATATTTTCGAACGAAGTACAATTTCTTTTAAATAAAATATAGTCTGATTATATTTCTATGTTAACTTAAAAACAAATAAAGATATCTATTTAAATTATGAATAGATAGAAAACTAGTGATGTGAAATAGGAAAATAACACGCTCGAATAAGCTCAGTATTTTCCATTTGTCAATGTTTATGTGAGTTCTAATTCAACTGCACCAGTTAGCATAATGAACGATTCGTATTCATTAAAAATGCTTAGTTGTCTGATGTTTTTACTTGTACGAGTTATTTTTACTAAATTTCTCTGTCTATCTATTCAGCTTCATCTATCTAGTTAATATTCATTGTAGTTTTAAGCTGATTTATATAAATTTTGTTTTTCGAAATTTCTTTACAAAGCGAAAAAGAAAAGTTTTATTGTCTTCCAACACACCATCTCCCATAGTCTACATAGTTTCGATCTTCTTTTCATTTCGACATGAGTCATTCTTCAATTTTCTCATTCTATAAGTCTTCTTTCGTTTGGTGTTATTCAATGAGTATAGCAAATCCCTAGCGAAAACTAATGATCAAATGATCATGCTTTTTATATTTTTCAATACTTTCCCGGGCATCTTTCCGCGTCTCCTTAAATCTTTTATCTGCTACCTATGCTCAGCGTGGACATTCAATTGAACGTTCAAGTATGGTACTGCTAAAACGGCGATGTGTTTTTTTTTAAATTTATTGTTAATCATAACAAACTAAAACTGTTTTTATTCGCAACTTTTGTCATCAGTTTTTTTCTGAGAAACAATGAAACTATATACACGATAGATATGTATAATTCAGAAGTCTATAAAAAATCGAAAATGGGTCGAAAATTATGCAGAAAAATTTCAAAGTCAAGCTTGAGACTTCGACTAGAATGATAAAAGTCAGTAGTAATCAACTTGAGAAACATTTTGGTTTCGTTAAAAATTAAACTTATTTGTGGAATCGAGTCAGCATTTCTAAAACGTGCTATTTTATATTGAAGAAAAAGAACACGAAAAAATTCAAACAGGTCTCTGAAAAGTTCAGAAAATGGTATCAAACAATAATTAGATAATCGCTGATTTTCAAAAAACTAAGATGTTTTCTTCTAATAGTCTCGGTTCCTTACACTAGCATCAGAAATTCGTCATTTGTATTTCTTCAAGTTGTCTTTCAGTTGTACTTTTTTACTCAATAGACAAGCTACACAATAATTACTAGCTATTCAGGTATCAGTTAATTACTATGACTGTTACTTGGACAGAAAGCTAATTGTCTTATTACCTGAATATGATGGTTTCGGCGAGGTCGGTTGCGGATTCTGCTTGTCATTTGTTGTGAGAAGCTACAAACATTAAAGGGTTGATTTATTTCGTGAAACACAATCTAAAAGTTATCGGCGCTATCCCTGCAGGATTACAATGTGAAACACGATCTAATCATTGTATCCCAGGTGAATGAATCCGACAAGTCGACAAAATTCGATCAGATTCCTGGTCACGCACCTACTAATGGATCCGACGGAAAAAAAACATTTTCTTAATCACCAATAAATAAGCACATGGCGCCAACAGAACACATGGTTCGAATGCTTATGTTGGATTCCGTTAAATTCCGACGCTGCAACCTATCGGATTACAATACTAAGGTTCCGATTGTAGGTCCCACATCCGGGCACTGATAGGATTTCGTCGGTTTAATGAAATCCATACTATGTCCGATAAGATTCCGACACGACTCCGATAGGATCCCAGTATTGGAATCATTCTCCACGATATGACTACTGCTCTAAAAGTTGGTCTTTTTTCTGCACTTTTGGACATATTTCAACACAGTGGTTTACTTACCAGTCAAGAACTTCAACAGGGAAATAATTCATAGATATTCCAATCAGGTGCTACTATACACATGATCTTTGATACTCCCTTGAAGTTGTCTGTCACAATCGGCGATGTTTATGGTTCCACCTCTGTCGCCGACCGTAAACGACAGACTTCAGACGCATCGCAAACCGTGACAGACGGCTACAAGGAATCATCGAAGATCATGTGTATAGTAGCATCTGATTGGAATAACTATGAAGTAGTTATTTTCTTGTTAAAGTACTAGACTGCTAAGTAAACCATTATGTTGAAATTCGCCCAAATATGCAGAAGAAAGACCAATTTTTCGACAATTGGCAACAATATTTGTATCATGTTTCATGGTTTTAACCCCACAGAGATTGTGCTAACAGCTTTTAATATATAGTGTTTTAGAATTTTGTAATAATGCTCACCATTCCTGGAGCTGAAATTCGTTCTGAAGATACGGATGGCGACCGTGCAGGATCAGCATCGATGGAATTTAAATAAATATTTTCAGCAATCATAATTGAACTAACGCGGTATGGCATCTGTTTTCCTTTACTTTCTTTATAAACCTCAGCACCAACAGAGGAAAAGATCAAATCTATATGTTGATTTGGAACGGCAATCTGTTTCAATAAATGTTTCGTATACAATCCATTCCTATCTTGACCACCTCCATCTGCTGCCAAGCTACCAGGAGCACAAGCAAACTGAAGAAGAGTGCCTCCTGGTGCTATCATTGCGTGCAATCCCGAACCACTACTTTTTGGACCTCGAAATTTACTTGTATCATCAAACAGATATTCACGGCAACAGTCCAGAATAAAAATAGTGACATATGACGTTTGTGATGACAAGCTTTCTAAAGTTTCTTGAGCATTAACTGAATTAAATTTAATGTTTGTTTCTCTCGCTATTTTTTCATCTGCATCAACTGGCAATAAATAATTTTGCTCTTTATATTGAAAACCATGACCAGCAAAATAAAACATTACTAAATCTTGATCTTGAATTTTATCAGCAAAGTTGTCGATCAAATTAGCCATTTTTTGATGTGTACAATCAGCACCCAAAGTAACTTCAAAGCCAATTGTACGCAAGGCATCAGCTAAATCATTGGCATCATTCACAGAGTTAGTCAACGGCCTCTTGCTATAACTTTGATTGCCTATAACTAATGCTACTTTTCTGTGAAGTTTTGACATACTGCCACTTAGAGCTGCCATTGTCTAAAAGATGAAATACAATATTGATGATTTTTACACCAAAGTATATGTGTTTTTATTGAAGCTGCTTTTCAGAATAAAAAGAAAGAAAGAAAATAAAGATAACATACAAACATGTTTAGTCTTTGTTCTTCTACTTGATTTTACGTGGAATAAATTCTTATCGCTGTGCAACATTGTATGCACACGAAATTGTGCAAAGTGATAAGATAATAAATAGAAATATGGGTTTTAATGTTTCAGATGAAAAAAGCAAAGTAGAAGTGAAGTTGGAAAAAAAAGTTTCGTTTACAGCGAATTGATGTTATCCTATCATACAGTTGGTAAACATAAGAAAGCTGGTAGCACAATCCCTGTTGGATTAGAATGTGAAACAAGATGTAGCTGTTTTATTTTATCTATTTTGCGAAATACTATTGTTGGTTGGCGTCAGAATTAAGTAGTGGTTGACAGAAGACAAATATTTCTGGAATGACAGTAACTGGCGAGTTTTGGGTTCCACCAAACCAAAGAGGCTGAACCAGACCGTGTTTTGATATATTATTATATAAGATGAAATGATTACCTGAGCAATATGTTTTGCAAATCTTTCCGGGAAAGCTGCACAATAATACTATGTAATGGCAATTCATTTTTGACTTTAACATATATGTTAGAAAGAGAGTCTACAGATCTATGCTGCAAGATCTGTTAGATGAGTGAATCGATAATTATTTTAATTTGAAAGAAAATTTTTATCAGTTGTCTGTGTAGAATCTGTTCAAAATTCATATAACCGGGTACGTATGAAAAGAAGTAGATAGGTGAATAATTACTCTGTTTTCGTTCCTAAGAATGCTTTCGTGAACTGCATTAAAGTTGTATGATCTCTTTTGCCTCAGTGTAATGATTTCAGTGATGCATCTTCGTCTTAGGCACTATATACATTCCGTATTTCTGGAATATTTATATATTGTTTATTTAGAGCTGGAAAACATTTTCGTTAGTTTTGAATAGCCGTCTTATACCGCGTATCATTGTCCTTTTTTACCAGACTACTCTAATAGATGATACAAGCAGCATCAATTACCTAGAATAGGGACTACAATGTTAAAAATCAATATTATATTCAGTACTGCCTGATGTGATTTCTAGTTGCATCGCCATCGCAACCAGCAATAAACTGTATAACAAGTGTATGGACACCAGCGTGTTAGACGTGAATGTCGTTTTATCGTACGTTTTGTTTCAAAATTCCCCAACAATAAGTTGGTAGGGTCAAACAGCAATGTCTGAAAGATAGCTGAACGATTTCCACGGTTAATTGATTATAGTTTCATCAGATGGTTGGGTGATGTAATTCATAATAGCTCTGTTTTTGGCGATATTTTATTACAAGGAATATCACGATTATTTAAGCACTGCTTTAACTATTCTTGTCGTCAAGATCTTTTTGTTGGTTTACATGAATCAATCAGTTCACAATACAAATACGTACTTGTGAACCTATCTAATATTCGATTCACACATCACGCCAAAAAAGTGGGAAATAAAGTTGATCGTACGATTGCCATCGCAACGGGCAAATGCTGCTTCTTCAATCCATGTAAGAAAATAGTCAAAACTGCCTGAATGCTCTTTTGAATAAGAAAATATATAAAAAATAGGTAAATCAATCCCATTAGTATTCATAATTGCTGATATTGGAATTCTAGTCTAAAATTTTACAATTCCTATTTATTTCCAATATAAAGCTGAGAAAGCTACATTTCTCTTTGCTCTTCTTGGTTCTTCCCTGTTCATTACTGACTATCCACATTGAAGTTTTTTCAGCATAGGCATCAATGGAGATTTCATTGTGGAAAAAAAGCAGGTGCGCTGGTATTGCATAATCCTCCATGCTTCGCAACCAAATTGTTCTCTGAGCAATAAAGGCAACCTTATCGAGTAGAAGCTTTATCTTGCCAGCAGATTCATAAGAAAAAACAAAATGATGAAGATGTCAATGAAATGTGGCTTTAGATTGAACTGGAAAATCATTTTCCACTTGATGAAATCTTTCTAAAAGATTGTAGGTTATTTCCCAACTATCTTCCTTTGATCTTGAATAATAGTTGATACTCTTCTTCTTCAGAATTTTCTGCTAACAGGAGTTCATTCTTTAATTTGAGTAAAGTACTTTCTAAAATGTTCCACATCGTCATCAGTCGATGGATACAGTTATAATGTAAAACTGAGGGATCTGTTTTCTCATTTTACACGGATTTAGATACAAAAATTATTATTTTCTTCAGATTAACTGAAAAATGAACACCTCTTCGTATGATATCAATTTATACAAAAAAACAAATACGATGATTTAATGATTGATGCTATAACAAATTCATATATATGAACAGAGAGCGCAGCAATTCTTATCGAATTTGCTACCGCAAACGACAAATGAGAAAAATATCGATAGACTTCCGATATTAAAACAGATATGTCTTTGTGTATGCCTGGTTCAATATATCACCTATATGATATTAGCTAGCGTTTTCCTTTAAACGATTGCTGAGAAGAAGCTGAGTAATTATTTACATATCTACTGATTTTCATACGTACCCGATTACATGAATTTTGAACGGATTCTACACAGATCAGCAATAAAAAATCACTTTTTATTTACAATAATTATCTATTCACTCATCTAACAGGCATTGCAGTATAGATCTGAAGTCTCCTTTTCTAATGTGTATGTTAAAGTCAAAAATTAATTGCCATCACATAGTATTATTGTGCATATTTCTCGGAAAGATTTGCAGAACATATTGCTCAGGTAATCATTTCTTCTTATATAATAATATATCAAAACACGGTCTGGTTCAGCCTCTTTAGATTGGTGAAACCCGAAACTCGCCAGTTACTGTCATTCTCGAGATATTTATCTTACGTCACCCCACACTTAACTCTGCCACCAACAATACCTTACGATTCTTGACTTGTTCCTCTGGAACTAATATAAGGAAGTAGTTCAACTATTATTCTAATGGTATCTTATTGATATACGGTTTATCTAGACATTTCAACATTTGTTTCACATCGTATTTCACAAAATAGAAAAAGAATCTTTTATTTCGCAAAAAATGGATTTGTTTTAAAAAGTATATATGAAGTACGAAAAAAAAATTGCAGTGAAGAATTAAAGTAAGTGCATTAATCATCGTTATCATCCACGATATAATACTCTTCATTCGATTCATTTTCTTCCAGTGTATCAAATACAGATTCATCCAATGATTGCTGTTCAGTTAAGCCAAGACTTCGAAAGCGTTCAGACTACAAGCATAATGAAAAATGTTCCACATTAGAATGGATGACAACGATAGTTGCTTACTAACTTGTTGTTTAATATGAAAAACTAAGCATAGCATACCGATCACCGAGGGAACTTCTCCTTTTAATCTTCTCAACTCATTCTGAATTGGCATTGCTTGAAAAAAGTTCTTAATTTTGATGCGCTTTCGTCCACTTTTACTTCGTTCAAATAAGACTACTGTTTGATTAGCCAATGTTCGTAACTTTTTTAACACAAGATTCAAATGATGTCTCTTTGCTCGTTCTTTTTCTTGTTGATCCAATGATGAAAGGATACTTTCAATGATGGCCAAGTCAGCGGCCAGTTCAGCGCACAATTGTTTATTAGCTTTTACTTGTTCAGCTAATTCTATGGAGTATTGTAATAATGTGATGCATGTTGTTAAACCTAATTCAACAGCCATTTTGGATGTTTCGTCTGACACAAAGATTAAAAAAATGATGAAAACATATCTCTTTTCACAGCAGAAGCCATCATACTAATTGTTTTCTCTATTGAAGATTAGATATGTCATGTGGCGTTTCTTTATCTGTTCACAGTTGCAGATAAAAAAAAAGATTATACACCTTTTTATTTTCTTTGCTTCGAAAAAGTTCGCAGCTTATTCGAATTCTTGCCGTAACGATTTGTTACATGATGTTCACTGATTATAAGAACTAATGTGCCTGATTCCAGCGTTAAGGCATGGGGGTGGGGTATGAATGTGTATTAAGCGGAGACCGCCATCATAGCTGACACGCATATTCACACCTTGACGTGCACTATATTGTTTATGGCTGAATCTCCCAGGTCGAGAAGTACTAGCCGGTTGCTACAATATCCGGTGGTCAAAATGGTCGACTTGGGCTTTGGTCAAAAATATAGCGTCATCAATATTACTATCACTATTGAAAATTTTTGATCAAGAAATAACACACAATTGGGGAAAGACGATGTTCAGATATATGCCTATGCATGTTAGTGTACGTGACAGGTTTTCTACACAACTACAGTTTCACTCTCACATGCTCAAGACTGTACGTTTTTCGACTATTACTCTTGCTCACATCTAAATTTTATGTTATTGTTCTCTGGGCTTTTATTTCTGATCTAAGTAGATTTATTTCAAAGTGTAGAAAAAGAAACGAACAAAGAAAAAACAATTCACAAGCCTTATTTGATAGAAAATCGTTGAACACGATGATTATCACGATCGACGACATAGAGATTACCATGTCGATCGGAAGATAAACCATAGGGATAGCTGAACTGATTTGCTCCTTCTCCTTGGCCATTACCACCCACAACTACAGTGCCTTCTTTCTTGTCTCCTTGAGTCCAACGCATTACACGATGATTCCCCTCGTCTGCTACATAGAGTGTACCCAACGTATCAACGAAGATTCCATTAGGAAAAGACAATTGTGTCAGAGCACTCCCGTAGCCTTGTCCTCCAGCGACTACAATACCTTCTTTTGCACCTTCCACCCATTTCATCACACGACTATTGTTCCAGTCTGATACGTATACTGAATGATCTCGATCGACAAAGAGATATGTCGGCACGTTGAGTTGATTAACACCATCACCTTTTCCATTTCCACCAGCTACGCGAATGCCATTCTTCTCACCCAATTGGTATCGTCTTACTGCATGTTTTTCCCAGTCAGAAACGTAGAGATATCTCTGCTCATCCATAGCTAATCCCCAACAATCGATGTTGTCGATGAGTATTTCACCTTGTGTTGTACCACTACGACGAGACCATCGTACAACTCGTCGATTCCGCCAATCACAAATAATGAGACTATCCGTCTCTTTGTCAATTAATACATCAGTTGGAGCATACAATTGATGTGATCCATTTCCTTCGCGTTTACCACCAGCAACAACTTGTCCATTCGTTGTATCACCGTTCCTCCATTGCATGATACGATGATTCCCGCGGTCAGCAATAACCACTGTTTGATCATCAT
Organism: Rotaria socialis; assembly: GCA_905331475.1. Classification (NCBI taxonomy): domain Eukaryota; kingdom Metazoa; phylum Rotifera; class Eurotatoria; order Philodinida; family Philodinidae; genus Rotaria; species Rotaria socialis. The sequence continues at coordinate 15,703 of CAJNYU010003277.1, read as the reverse complement.
CAACGAAGAGACCAAAAGGCCATTTGAGTTGATTAGTGGCACTCCCTTCCCCGTTACCTCCAGCAACAGTCACACCGTTCTGTGCCCATTTAGCATTAGCAGGAATATTAACTAGAAGAGAAAACGTATAGGAATAAAAGGAGATCTTTCTAGAGTATAGCTAGTATATATGAAATAATTTCGAAAGTATCGAGTAAAATTCTTTGAATAGATCATTCTTTCTTTTTGCTAGAAATTCTTCAGAATAATCTATATACTGAAAGATTATTCTATAGCACAAGAACATAGAGTTCTCTCTAATGCTCTTTTTTTTGCATCAAAATAGTTCTATAGTCATTTATCTTTTGCTTTGTATTTTTGAGGTGTTATATCCATGCGAGTCTATATTTCCTATGAACAGACAAACATATACAGTAAAACGGCTCTATAATGAACACTAACGGGACCCTTGAAAAAATGCTCATTAACTGAACTCTTGCATGTATACAGTCCATGTTTAGTAATACTGATTGGTGTCTACTACGCATCTTGCGTATCAGAATTCACCACAAATAACTTAAAGCAAAAACAAAGAGTATTTCTTTCATCTGTTACACATGTCTATTTAATTTCTATGATGCTGTTGACTGAATTAATCTCGTAGATTGCGCTTCTTAGTTGAACTTTCATTTTGTTCATAACTTTCAATATACTCGACCTTGCGCTTGATAATGTTAGAGACACTGCCGATTTGAGATCTTATCCCAAGTAAGCAAAAAATGAAGGGATACTGCCGACATGTCTAGTCAGAAATGTCCGCAGCTGCCGTCAAGTCTAGTCTGAAACGTCTTGCATACTCGTCTGATCTAGTCAGCTTAATGAGGAGTGTCTTACAAACACGTCTGTACTAGTCTGAAATGTCCTTGAGCCCAGTCATGTCTAGTCCGTGTTGTCTGTTGACCTAGTCCAGACTAGTAAGAAGATTAAAAACAGAGGTTACACGGTGGATTTGAACATCCAGCCCGACAGTGTTTGAGATATGACGGGCATCCTGACGGGAGACTAGGATACTGAAATAGACTGCCGTAAGTATATATTGTCTAAACTTATATATTGACTCGCATCCATGCATAGAAAATGAGAAACAAACCGACGTACACGGTATTGACCAGTCTGAAGCATCTTTTGGACACCTCATGACTAGTCCGTTTTTTAGAAGTGTTTATTTTACTCAATGCTTGTCGAATTTTTTTCTACCTAGAAGTACAATTAGAGAGTCTGCTGTCATCAATAGTGCATTCGAAAAGATTTAATATATTGCATGCATCCCTGTCTTGATATATTCTATTTTATTTTGCATTAGCATATGCTAAAAGTTTAAGAGTGTATCAAAACATAAAATAGTAGGGGTTAGTACTAACAACAAAATTCATCTCGTATCTGGGAGTGCTAATTTATATATTTTTTTTCAAAATAAGAGATGTACTAAATTTAAAAAAATTGAGAAGCATCTAAATCTTTTCATATAATACTATTATGTTAGTATATTTTAAATATCAATTCTAATAATTTAAAATAAACCAAAAATAATTTTTATTATTAGATGAATATACGGTGATTTTAATTTAAAACTAACCTAAAAAATAATATGAAAAAAATTAGCTTCTTCCCGGTATAAATTATTTTTATTTTTATACTCAAATTAATGTTTTTAAAACCCAAATAATTAATCGCACTTGCTTATAAATCAAAATAAATTTCTCGAAAAAATTATAAAATCTTCCTAATTTATTTTTATTCAATGTTATCTAAAGTAATCACGTTTCGGTAAAAGATAATTTTTATTGATACATAAAATTAAAAATTCGGAGTAAAAATTGTATTAAATAACATCTTAGAATGATCATGAGTGTGTAGAATATGACTTCAAGATCATATGGCTCAATGGTTCTGGCGACGGGTAAGTGTCACATTGTATACATGTTCGAATCTAATCTTCATCCTTACATATTTTCATTCAGCCTAGTCCATACTCGTCCACTATATAAGGCTCCAGCTAGTTGTATACTCGTCCCAGACGCCCTTAATTTTTCATTCATAAACCATTTCCGGACGGGCGACAGGGACATTCGTCGCGACTACTCTTATTAGATTTTATGACTTGTCGTCAATCAGAGTACTAGGACGCGTATGCATGACGATCAAAACCTCGAACTAGTCCCAGACGAGGACTTTTTGAGACAAAGACTAGTCGAGACGGGGCGACATGACCAAAAAAAAGACTAGTCATTTAGCCAGTCTTTTGCTCACGTGGGGACCTTGCATGGAAATGAAGGATAGCACTTACCTGACCTAGTTCCTGCGAGGACAAAAATGATGTCTTTGTCTTTAATTAACTGTGCTGAATTATAGACTTGTTGAACAAGTCGAAATCAAAAGTAGATATTCAATTGACTGATCTTTTTGAAAATATCTCCTAATTGAATCAATGCGCGTTTCCAATCTTCACTTACTAAACAGCGAAGTTCATTAATTGAATTTTGAATTATTGAAGTTAAAATTTCTTCAATTTTATAACCTTTGTTTTAACAATTGAGGTTTCATTTTCGATATCATCAGGTACTAAGATATTCTTCTTGAAAACTATTTTTTCATCAAAAAATTTCAAAGAAAGACAAAAAGTTTAGACTAAAAATCTTTTCGAACATAATGGCATCGAAAAGAAATTCTTATAAAAATTAGTTAAGCTTTCTTTTGTTATGTCAGACTTATCTTGATTGATATATTCATGTTCATTGCCATCAAGAGCTTTATTTTGTTGTGGTTTCTTGTCATGCGATTTTTAATTTTCTATTTTCTCGATTAACGATTGAATATCGTCTAATTCTGTTGAAGAATCCTGTCGTTTCATACCTTATTTTGGTTTCTCCTTATCTAATAGAGATTGCATTTCTTGTTTCTTTTTCATGCGTTGTTGTTCCAACGTACCTACATTACGAAAACTGTGTTCTTTTAGATTCGAAGTTAATTTCATTTCTAATTCTTCGTAATCATCAGTTAATGCACTAGGTTCAATAGGTTTTATTTTCTCGACTAACAATTGAAGGCATTCAAGTTTTATTAAAGAATCTTTTCATTTCTGATTCTTTTTGACTTTTCCTTTAACAATCGAAGATACCATTTCGTCTTTCTATTTCTCTATTCTTCGCATCAAATCTGCCTCATTCTTACTTTCATATCCGTCAGACGCCTCATGTAATTCTTTTTTTTGCTGTTCATATTATATTTTTTCTCCTGCGCACGGTACTTCCACGTTTTCTTGTGTTACATTACCTGGGGTATCATTTGATTGTTGATCAACAATGAATCTAGAAAAATCATTAATTATCTCTGAACGTTCAATTTGTGGTAATTCAGTCGGGAAGACCATTTTCACTAAATTTTCAATCATTGCTAATCCACTACCTATTCGGTCGACTAGATGTTGAACAGGTCTTGAACGTAAGTTGGTATCTGGGAATATTTCAGTGAATTGGTTTCTAAATTTTTCAGGATTGAAATTGGAATTTTTTACTGGATCAATAAATTCAGCGCGTTCAATCTCTTCGTTCTTTTTAAATTCCATTTTCAATCCAATCCAATGAGAATTACCCAAATTGTACAGAATAATTGTGATTCTCTGTTCAGTGTGATTCATCTTTGCCTGTGCTAATCGTTCTTTCAGTTGACCATCGACATGATCATCAACAGTTGGTAAAACATAAATTGGTTTTAAAGTTGGATAATCTTGTCTTAATTTTTCCAATCGAGTCGTTAGAGCTGATTGATTGGTAGAATCATCCATTGTTTAAGATTAATTGATCGATTAAATAACGATAGTATGATAGTTAATATATTCGTATTATATCTAAAATGAAATAAAAATTTCGGAGACATTAAAAGAAAGAAATTATTCAAGTATAGTCAGAGCGGTGGCTCAAAGATTAATTAATCTTAAAAACTAAGCAATGCTAAAATTAGAGCGACATTCACAGCCAACGTACTACAAAGAATGAACTGTTAAGAGCAAATAAATCAGACTGTAAAGAAAAAATAATTTGCAGTAACCATGAAACGAAAAAGAATGCAGAACAATGGTTGTCAGAGAAAGAATCTGCAAGACATTCAATACGTTAGTGGATTAAGAAAAAATAATGACTCCCTGTGAACAACTACGAATCGATCGCAAAGTAAAAAACAGCAAAGAATAAATTCATATGATCTTCAACAACAAGCAGACTGTTCGGCTAGTATTCATTGGATTCTTTGAATGCTAATAGATTTTAATCTTTTCCAGAATTCCATCTCGATCATTAGCACACAATGCTTGCAAAATTTGTTTGTTTCGTTGAATTTGTCTTCAACGAATTTGAAGTGATAACCATCATTTTTGTGTACTCAAAAAAAATGAGTACACTCTAGATTCGGTCAGTGTGTCCGGCCGTTAACACGATAACCTTTGAAAGCCTCATCCAATTGTCATGAAATTTTGTGCATATAATGATCTCATCAATATCTCAGTCGAGTTCGAAGATGAGAAGAATCCGTCAAGAAATGGCTGAGTTATCGAAAAAATTGTCATTATTAACCAGACCATCCCTGAGGGGGTACAGAGATTTTTTGAAAAAAGAACTTTTTTCTCAGAATTATTCACAACATACATAAATCGATTCAATTTTTGCAGTACAATAACAATCGGATGTGAATCCGATGTTTCCGCATTTATTCAATATATTCTTCATATTTCTTCAACACGTGTTGAATGTCTCCGTTCATTTGTTTAAAAAGATAAGCAAAATAAATTGCCGACTCGAAGCCCATACTACTCGATTGAAAATAAGGTCCACCCATCGCTGCATCACCCATCAATATCCAATGTTGATTGAGATCTTTATTATTTACGCTAAGAGTCAGTTTTCTAGCACAATATGCTTGTAAGGGAATAGAAATAAATTCCATAGTATTAAAATGAATTTTGTTCAAGTTTCCACTTGAAAGATTATTTAAAAACTGTCATCATAGATTTCATTTTGATTTTCTTTTAAATAATCATATTTTATAGGTTTTATCTTCGACAATTGTTCATACAGTTGTGTCTCGATTGTAATTAAACATGTAATATGTGTTTTTCTCTCAGTTGTCGAATAAGTATCATCGACTGCTGGAATGATTTGAAATTTTTTTGTATTACAATTCTTATTATATTTACATAACTCATTGCATACATATTTATCTTCATATATAAATGTACATATTAAAACATATTCAATCATTCGATTAATACGATTAATACGATTATTTGGTGAAATATGATTAAATAATACAGAATGATAACCTGTACAATCGACTACAATTGTATTTGGATGATGATCAAGCACATCCAAATTACCACTAAAGTCATATTTCTCACCAATAAGAATTTCACCGTTAGCTAAGTCATAGTACTCTAAAAGTGTCTCCTCAACCTGCTTAAGCGGTGAAACTACGTCGAGCCAATTAGCAATCGTGTCAAAAAGTTGCGGTTTTATAGATTCGATAGCTTTTTGTCGTTCTTCAATTTGGCTGTCTGAAAATAAATATATATCATCCAAGATTGTATTGTATGATAGAATCCGTCCTAATAATTTAACACATCGTGTTCGTATCCTGTCTGGTCGTTTTTCAATAACACTAACAAGTACACTTTGATCGTGAAGAAGACCAGCTTCAATAGTCAAAGTATTAGGTCATTACAGCCGCCATGGTTGAGTGGTTACGTTGTTCGACACGTATTCACAAGGTACTGTGTTCAAACCTCAGTAGCACCATCCATGGAATGACCCTGAACAAGTCACTAACGGCTAGTTGTTTCGGATGACTCATCCGATAGCGTGCTGTTTAGATCACTAGTCAATATGCAGAGTAACCCGCCAACCCGAAATTCATAAACGGGGGAAGCGTTGGACGAAAGGGGTGCATATACCGTCGTCCGTAAAAAGGAAAAGACGAAAGAACCTGGCTGCTTACGTGGACCCTTTAGCGCCGGCCCCAACGGGCGATAAGCCTATGGGAGATATTATTATTATTATTATTATTATTATTATTATATTATATTATTAGGTCATTAGAAAATGTTTTCGAAAAAACAAACTTCATACCGAGCAAAAGGCCTACCGGGCCACCTCCGATGATAAGTACGTGTTGGATGTTGCTTTCAGCCATTTGGTTTTTGAATCAATCGAAAACAAGAACAATATATTCTGTAGTGTCGTATCCCGTGTTGCCAGATGCAAAACCTGAAAATCCGAAATATTTTTCTGAAATCGAGAAAAATATTCGGAAATATTTTTGAGGATCAGTTTTGACAACTTAAATGAATTTTTTAAAATCAAATGGTCACTAATGCGATTCCTTATTCTCACAAAAATGTATTTGAATGAAACAATAGAAAAAATACGCATCAAAGCATAACGAATTCCACAAATAACAAATTATAATTACACTTTTCGTTGTTAATTTCCAAGTCTTTTTTAGCATTCGTACAGTATTTTTCATTAGTGTTAATAAGTTTCTGTACTTCTGGTTTTGATAAGACAAAATCATAAGTGTCTGATCACGATAAAGGGTATGGGTGTGGGTGTTAGTGGGGGTGCACTGAATTACGTTTAATTCCGTTCAATTCCTGTTCGACCTAATTCCAGGAATTCCGTACTGGAATTGTAGGGTCTGGATGTCAGTGTGTGTGCACTGAATTCCGGAATTGAGTCGGAAGGGATAAACGGAATTCCGGGAATCAGATGAAATTGGTAGGCAGGGATTCCGGGAATTCCGGAATTGTGTTGGAAGCGATCAGCGGAATCGCCGGAATTAGATGGAATTGGTTCCGTGAGCGGAACCGATTCCGGAGTTTTCAACATTGCGGAATAGGATGTATTCTCCGAAAACGATGCTAACTTCACCAACGTGTGAAAATCACAATTTTTTCTATGAAGAGTAACAATCTTATATTCCTTCAATAAGTATCGTGTTTCAAATCAGAAATCAATACAATTAATTCCAAGAAGAGAAAATTGAATAGATTTTAATGAAAGAAAAATCCTATTAGTACCCAGGGCAATCATTTCGATCGTCTGAACCCGTATCCTAAAAGGTCTGAAACGACTATAAAACGGTATAATAAGGCATTACTTTTCACCTTATTTCGCCGTAATCCGTCAGTTCGTTTTACGGACCGTTTTTAACACTATATTCATCGTTTTCTGTGCTGACGGAAAACGGCGTCGTTTTTCAACGTTTTTGCGCCGTTTACGCATCATTTTCTTAGAGATGGGTAGGATTCAAACCTTAAAAAAATAAAATAATCTGACTAAATCTGTCATCAGAAATTTAACCAGTTTTTATTATCAATTTTATTATCCATCACACAGAAATACTATAATTTTCATCACTTTTTAAGCCTGCAAAATCATTTAAGTAAGATTTTTTTATGAGTTTTAAACATGGGGAATATACAGATAGAACATTAAAATAAACCATAACACGTCCACAGCTCTCTATTGCGCAGAAAACTTCGAAATCCAGCTGTGAATTTCTGAACTACCCAAGAGCATTCTCAAAAATCAGGCCATAAATCACACACTATAGAGCTTACCTGCGGATATGATTCATTCCAGCTTATATAGCAGAGACGTTTATCAATCGATCTGTCGTAACGGCTCTCATAACCTGCACAAGTCTGTTATTTCAGGCATATCGCCTGCTTGAAACTTAAATAGTTAATATGAAAAAATCATCAAAACACCAAGAAATACTGCCTGAATTGACAAATCTTTCTCAAAGTTATAGCGTAATAGTACTGAAAACTCTGGCTAATATAATGAATAACGATTACACTTGCTAGTTACTAACACAATAACACTGAAATTTATTCACAAACCAAAACTCTATACTCCATGGTAATCTGACAGCTCCTACATTATTTGGTTGGTCTCTGCTTGTGATTTCTGACACATCTCCAGAATTCTTCACAGGCTTTCATCTGCTTCCATCCTAAACAGAGCATCCGCCAGAAACCCTATCGCTCACGGCTCACTTTCACTGAAAAAATCCACAAGCAGGATTCCTGTATATTAAACCGATATGTGTAAGGACTCGGCATGCGCCAAACTCAAATTCAAACTGTTTGGAAATTTGGGTTTGGGTTCCACTATTATAGTCAATTTAAATAAATAACATGATTCTGAGTTCAGATGTATGCTAACCATGTTATTAGATTACAGGGTTGATCTATTATCTATATGACGATTAATTGATAGAGTTAGTATTCACCTATGATATTCTATATGCGCAAGATACGAAAATATGAGCGTGAATCTTAACAATACTTGTCATTGCAAGCCTCCTTCATCTATGTAAAAACCTCTCTGTGATGAATTTGTTAAGAAACAGTTCAAAGAAGACTTTGAAAAATGTGTCTCACAGCACATGCTGTTTCTAATGCGCGTGACAAAAACGATAGCTATTGAATAATACACGAACCTTAGGAATAAATATATCAAGCTCTGGTGTATACTAAAAACGACTATGTTTTGCAATACATTATAAATATATTACTGGACATACACTTAGAATGTTCAGAATAAAAGATCTAATTATGTCAAATCAACTTGCTGGACACAGTAGTACGCTTTTTAAAAAAATCGAATTTTTCATAATAAATATAAGGCAATAGAATTTAGTAAAGTAGTAATCTTTTATTCTGACTGACAAGAATTTAACATATTAATTGAAGTAAAATCTTCAAGACATAGTAGTAGACATCGACATTAGTAGAAATAAATCTAAAAAAGTATGAAGTAAATTTTTTATCTATAATATGAATTTGAAATATGTATAAAACACATATATTCTTCTATCTTCATACCAAACAGTACGTAGAATCATTTCAGCTTTTTCAAAGTTAAATTATATTGATTATTTTACAAAACCTTTTTTTAATCAATATATATTTCCGTTGACTCGCGACAGAATCCTGATGGCTTAACTTTGCCATGGGTGTACTATTATAATGCAAATCATTGTGATTTTAATCAGAAATATGATTAACTCTATATTCAGGTACGTAATCTTATTCAATATTTCAAGTAAAAGAGACAAAGATTAAGACTGAATATTAGAGGGCTAAAGATTAGTGGGAATTTAAGGCAGAATTTTCTACATACCTCTCTATTTCTATTACTAAAGAATTTGTTAATTATATCTCAATTACAGCTGGTTTAATAATGTAAGCATACCATATTTTAGGATCACACGGTCTAACACCAATCATAGTCATAAAATAAGCTGAGAAACGAAGAAGATTTAGTTTAATTTTAAATATTTTAATACAATCATGAATTTTAAGAGCTCGAATAGTTTCTCTCTATATCCTATATGACGCAGTTTATTTGTTCATTGATGATTTGTATGATCCAAACTGGATTAAAGGTTTAAGGACGCAAAACTGGTGGAAACTAATCAGTTGATGTAAAAAATAAAATCAGATGTTTGTGTCCTTCTGTTCGTTTCTTTTTTCTTTTATCTGAATGAAACAAATTTTAGGCTAAACTAATTTGACTACTTTCGAGATCAACTCCACCATGGAGGTCGCAAATCCGGAAAAAGGAGGAGCGTTAGACGGAAGGAGTGCAGAGACCGCCGTCTGTCAAAAAGAAGAGACAAAAGAAACCAACCAACCATGAACGATCATAATCGAAAATCATACCGACTCGGACATCGCCCAGGTGAACAAGGTCCGCGCCCTCTGTTGAGTAACCAGGACAGAATCGAAAAATTGGATACTGGAAAGACAGGAACAACAGCATCAGTAACGTCAAAGGTCAAGATTGGCAAACAACGATGGAAGACAATGAAAGACACACTTAGAGTGGGTACCTGGAGAACTAGAACTGCTAAGAAATGAAATGAAACGTTTCAGATTCAATGCAATTGGCATCTCTGAAGTACGTTGGAGAGGAAAAGGAGAAATATCAGGTGGTGACTTCATTTGGTCAGGAGAAGATAGTACACACAACAGAGGTGTAGGAGTGTTAAGAAGTGCAAAAGCAAAACATACACTAATAGAATACAACCCGATTAGTTCACAAGTAATCACGGGTAGATTCCATACAACACCATTCAAGCTCACAGTAATACACGTGTATGCGCCAACATCAGCATCATCAGATGATGAAATCGAAATATTCTACGATAGCATCGAACACGCACTAACACAAACGTCTAAAAAGGATATAGTGACAGAAACGAACGAGGAGATCGACTCCTAGAGTTCGCAGAACTACACAATCTATATATTTGCAATACACGATTTCAACAGAAAGCAAATAGAAAATGGACATAGGCATCACCAGATGGTGTGCACAAGAATATGATTGATCTAGTGCTATGCAACATCAAGTTAAGACTCAAAAGGCGATGCATCAAGCCGCAACAGAATTGCAGACCTGATGTAGGTCATCTCAAGAGTCAGAAAGTGAGAGAAGTCTATCAAACTAGACTAGTCAACAGATTCCAAGACATAGACGCACAGTGAAATCTAGAAGAACATGCAGCGAAGGTCGAGGATGCAATAAAAGAGGCATTACAGGCAACTGTAACAACTACAAAGAGAGCCAAAAAGTTCTGGACCTCTGAAAGAACCCTCGATCTAGCAAATGAAAAACATAGAATGAAACAAATAAAGAACGTTTGCAGCAGAAAACGACCGGCTATATAAAAGCTTGTGCGACAAAGTAAAGATAATCGGCACGACAGGATAAAGAGAACTGGATCTAAGATCAGTGCGAAGAAATAGAAAACGGCCTAAAAATTGGAAATACCAGGTGCCTATACAGCATAATAAAAACACTGAAAAAGAAGTTTGTACCACGAATAACGGTAATAAGAAACCAAGATGGCACAATGCTACAGTCAAAAGAGGGCGTGAAACAACGATGGACACAGTACTGCAGCGGGGAATATAAGGATGAAGGCGGTGGAGAAGAGATGGCCATGGGATTGGAAGGTATCTTCCCATCATACGAAGAAGATCCCCAGGATATCCTGTATTCCGAGGTAGAAGAAGCAATCCGGACACTAAAATCCAACAAAAGTTCGGGTTCAGACGGTACCACAGCTGAGATGATCCAAGTTAGAGGTGAACAGCTTGCGCACGAAATCCACAAGTGATGCAACAAAGCATGGTACGAGAGAACAATACCAGAAGATTGGGGGAAATCTATCCTGATACCAATACCAAAAAAAGGAGATCTCAGCGAATGTGCAAACTACCGAACTATCCTACTGACAGTACTATTAAACAGGCTCAAGCGGCATCTGGACCCATACTTGCCGGTAGAACAAGCAGGATTCAGACAAGACAGAAGTACAGTACACCAAATTCTAATACTCAGGCTGCTTGCAGAAAAAGCAAAAAAGACAAGGGAAAATGATATACAATTGCTTCATCGACTTCCAAAAAGCCTTCGACACAATCAAACATAAAATCATATGGGCTGTTCTCAAGTCATACGGAGTTGAGAACAAAATGATTACACTACTACAGAATATATATGAAAAGCCCAATCAGCATTACGAGTGGAGTAGAAAACAGGAGAATGGTTTCAAGCCAGTGTTGGAAGCAGACAAGGAGATCGTCTGTCACCACTACTGTTCATCACATATCTCGAATGAGTAATGGAAAAAGCAATGCAGATAAATTGAGGAATAAATATCAGTGGAACACTAGTGAATAACATACGGTTCTCTGATGGCATTGATGTCCTAGAAGAAGACTGCGAATCACTGGGTGTGGGTGTGGGTGTGACTGAGTTAAGAATACAGTCACATCCACACACCCACACCCTCTCGGCCTGGAATATTCTTTTTTGGTTAACATTAATAGCGAGTGAAAAGAATCTTAGATTCAACCATGCTGCAAAGTAATTAGGTAGTAAACCTATGTTTTCTGGGACTTGTGGTACACTGAATGTGATAAGGAACTTATGCTAATAGCACATTTCCATTCACATATTAATATAGCCAACCCTTTGCCAAGGTATTTGACGAAGTTACTAAAGCTTTAACTGGATTTCATATGTCTTGCCTTACACTTATGCGAGCTAAGCTTCAATTTTTTATTTTAATACTTACATATTGCATGGTAGTGAAGGAAGCCTTATACTTCAAATAAATACCCAAACCCAAACTTGTAGTTACTATTACTATAAGTTCATGGGATTATTTATCCACCGAGCCATCTGTTTGTGCTCCATTCAACCGTCTCTTCTAATCTAAAGTTCTTCAAAATCGTGCTTAGAGCAAAAATAATTTTAGGCTCAAGTCATTTTTTAAGATTTATGCTATCAAGAACAAGCGACAGCTGCTTGCATCAATATCATCCTGGAAATAATATGCATATTCACTGAGAACATCAGAATACATAGGTTCCGTGTGATTTCTAGAAGCCTTATGTCGCAAAAATCCGGAAATCCAACTTGACGCTTCGCAGTAAAATCGAACAAGAACTTGTTTTTCACTTGCAACCGAGTTAAACTCTGAAGCAGATCTATATTTAACATATTCCTACATCGAGTTCCCGAAGAATGGTGCAAAATCAGTCCTCTTAATCAAGAAAAACAAAAATTTCTAGAGGTATTTGGTGGTGGGTGTGGGATGTGGGTGTCCAGAACATCAACATCCACACCCTAGTTATCAATGTCTCTGTGTTTAGAACCTTTCTCATTCTTGCTCTTATCTACATGTAGATTTTACAAACGTAGGTTCATTTTGCCCAACCCATCTCTAAGAAAACGGGTGTGAGTGTGGATGTTGACGTTCTGGGCACCCACACCTGCCTTTTAAGATACTCATTCCGACGGTCGGAGTGATTGTCTTGGGAATCTGCGCTTAAAAAAATAAAAGTTAAACGATGCTGATTTGGGCTTGTTGTAATGTATAACATTTCAAATTATGTATTTAATTTTTCAAATTCTTCCTAATAACTTACCACGATCGAAAATTTGAAAGCAGTTGATGTGCTACTGCTGTTGTTGTTGAGAAGAATTTTTTTCAAATGTCTTTCTTCTTACCTTATTTTTACACAGCGACATAGCTCAATCCATTTCTATTTGCTTTACCACTTCTTTTCTTTTTTCAAGCATGTACGCCTTGGAGAATCCAAGGAAGAAGAAAAAATAAATTATTCTTTTTCGACGAAATTTTTCACTTCTGAATAAACAATTTGCTACTGAATGTTCTTATATATATGAGAACAGCTAGTATTTTCAAAAAAATATAAAAAACGTTTCTCATGGTGTCGGGGTAATCGAAATTTTTATTTTTATTATTTCTCATTGTAATCAACAGATGCGAATATAATTATTATAGAAATATCACTATGTCGAGTAAACAGCAGTCGATATTTATTTTATGATCGAGAAATTAAATAAAAGCACTTAATTAACAGTTGCATCATAGAATTCAAATACGTTGTATGATGATGTAAAATAGATTAATATATATCGNTGGATTTCATATGTCTTGCCTTACACTTATGCGAGCTAAGCTTCAATTTTTTATTTTAATACTTACATATTGCATGGTAGTGAAGGAAGCCTTATACTTCAAATAAATACCCAAACCCAAACTCAAACTTATTTGACCAAACTCATCAAATCCAAAGAGTTTGGGTTTGGTACATGTCTAGTAAGGACAAAAGACATGTCGTGCCCCAAGCTATAAGTCGACGGGATTATTTATCAACCGAGCCAGCTATCTGTGCTTCGTTCAACTGTCTCTCCTAATCTACAGTTCTTCAAAATCGTGCATAGAGAAAAAATAGTTTTAGGCTCAAGTCATTTTTTAAGATTTATGCTGTCAAGAACAAGCGACAGTTGCCTGTATCAATATCATCCAGGAAATAATATGCATATTCACTGAGAACATCAGAATACATAGGTTCCGTGTGACCTCTAGAAGCCATATGTCACAAAAATCCGGAAATCCAACTTGACGCCTCGCAGTAAATCGAACAGAAACTTATTTTTCACTTGGAACCGAGTTAAACTCTGAAGCAGATCTATAGTTAACATATTCCTACATCGAGTTCCCGAGGAACGGTGCAAAATCAATCCTCTTAATCAAGAAAAACAAAAAATTGCAGAAGTATTTGAGGATGGGTGTGGGATGTGGGGGTCCAGAACATCAACGCCTACACCCACACCCTCAAACTGTGTATTGTATTTTTCAAATTCTTCCTAATAACTTACCACGATCGAAAATTTGAAAGCAGTTGATGTGCTACTGTTGTTGTTGCGAAGAACTTTTTTCAACTGATAAGATTTAGTTGATATTTTTTTCAAATGTCTTTTTTCTTACCTTTTTTTGCAAAGCGACGTAACTCAACCCATCTCTATTGGTTTTACCACTTCTTTTCTTTTTTCAAGCATGTGCGCTTTGGAGAACCACCGCGTACATAACAACAATACGCATTCAAAGCAGAGGTGTGCGATCCACGGGTCGGCGGGGTGGGTGAAATAAAAATAAAAGGCACGGGTTTCGGGTGGAGCGAGTATAAATTTGCACGAGTTCGGGCGAGTCAAGATTTTTGATGGGGCACGATGAAGTGTTGTAAAAAATTATTGAGAGGTCGTTAGCCTAGGTGTGTAATACGAAATACATATTGATTGGCTCTTTACTTTCATCTTATCATCTACAAGCTTGCGTGTTACGTGTTTCTTTTTGTGTACTCAAAAAGTGAGTACACTCTAGAATCGGCCCGTGTGTCCGTCCGGTCGGCCGGCCCGTAGACACGATAACTTTCGAAAGGAGAGTCAAATGATGATGAAATTTTCCACACAGTTCAATCTCACGAATATCTCGGTCGAGTTCGAAGATAAGAAGGATCCCTCAAGAAATGGTTGAGTTATCGAAAAATTTGTCATTTTTGACCAGACCATCCATGAGGCAGGGATACAGGGACTTTTTTCACAAAACAATTTTTTCTCAGAATTATTCACAACATATATAAATCGATCCAGTTTTTAACACTGATTCCGAATCTGATGTTAGTTTTGAACCAAATTGTAGCTTTACAACGCAGCATCGCCTGAAAAAGGTCTCAAAATGCACAAAAACTGCATCCAGAAACCAAACTGCCTAGTTTCTCATGATAATTTTTGTGTTCATACATTCTAGAATGGCTCATATGTCCCATGCACGTTTTGCAGTACACATAACTCTCGGATGAAATCCGAAGTTCCCACATTTATTTTCCTTTTCGTTTGGTAAGGACCCTGAGCCGACAAAGAAGTGAGAAAATAGTTAAACAACAGCAAGTGTTACGTGATTGTTCTACAAATTTTTGAACGGGGCTAGATAGAGCATTGATACCAGTAGATAGAGAAACATATTCTGTATTGAACTATGTTTTTGGTTTTTCCTGAAAAACTGACAAGTGAAAAATAGAGGGTGCCACCACACAGTGACGACATATGAATATGTTTGTTGCAAGAAAATATGATTTTCGAATACTACTCAATCAATTCTCCCATGTTTCTGCTTTCTCACATTATTTTTTAATATAAATTCACCTAACTACTACGTTTTTCAATCTCACAACAGATCAGGTAACTTTTGAATATCTTCGCGCAATAGTAACAGTAATTTG
>CAJNYU010003265.1:0-45170 GCA_905331475.1 Rotaria socialis | reverse complement strand
AGGGGAGGGGGAGTAGGGAGTCGCAAAAATCTCGCTTGTAAACTTACACTCACCATTTTCTTCGCAAATATATGTGAGTTCCACAAAAACAGCATTATATTTTAACATGTATTAAGATAGAACATGAATCAAAAATGAATAAGAGAAAACAGAAAATCTGGAAAATGCGATAAATGACTGAATTAAGTATCTAGCTTTGATAAATACGATATCAACTAATCATTAAACTAATTTTCACGCATGTGTTTGAGCAAGAACCTTTTATTAAACATTCTCTCTAGATATTCTTATTAAGAATAATATGAATTGATCTAAAACTGTGAATTTAAAAGACAAAAACTAATTAATTCGCACGAAATTCTACAAAGCTTCTGAATCTTCAAATGATTCTTCAATATTATGAAAACATAAAATGAGAACCAATTAATTTAAAACGTCACGTCAAACACGTAGAAAAACATATAAATGAAAATCAACACCTGTGATCCTTGTCTGTTTGTCCTTAATTAGAGAAGAGTTCAAATGTAAAATTATTCAGTTTTCAAAATGCCAATACACGATGAGAACCACCTATGATCTAAATAAGAACAGTTTCTAATGATGACTATTCAAATAACAATGGGTAAACAACAACCTTGAATATTTTGGTACAATGGATATTTTGTCGTTTTTTTCTTTGATATTGCCAATAACTTAATGAAATAAATGAAGGAGACAGGAAATATTTAGCAAGTGAAATAAAAGATGATGACCGATTGAACAACAGACAAATGATGGATCATCTGACAATAATATTTTTGTGTCAAAATTAATCGAATATCTGCTTACATTTGCTCTAGATAAAATTTTCAAACGTTGTACATGTTTATCAAAAGAATTTCTTATGCACGATGAATTTCTTTCTCATCTGAATTCATGCAAGAATAATAGTTTTCAATCGCATAAAAATGATTGAATTTCTTTGTAACTGTCGTAAAATCGAGTAATTTAGATCAGCGGTTTTTTCTTTCAAAGTTACTACCACAGAAAAATGAATTTATTATAAAAAGCTTTCATCGAGGTTACACGTGTTTCTAAAATGTCATTCAATAAGTTTATTTTAAAATAGTTCTTTTTGTATCTCTTGAATCTCTTATTGTTCTAGCTTCGTAAAATACAACAATATTATCAGGATAAAAAATAGACGATCAGAGAAAATTCTGTTTTTCTTTTTCGTTTCTAGAATATTTTCTTATGTACAACTGACATTTGTTTTTCTAGAAAAATAATTATATTTGACCTGAATATTTAACGATATATCCGCTGATAAAAACATATATCATTACAATATGATAAAAACACAGCCGACTGAATGGTGTCAGATTACTTAAACATTCATAGATTATACTTATTTCTTCTAAAAACTATGACCAAAATCATAATTTATTCATGTCAAATTTATTTTCATTATATAAATGCTTTCAGTAAGTAAAATAAAATTAAAGCGAATAGGTGTTCATGAAGATATTCAAAAATCTTGCAAAAAATAATTAAATGTAGTATAAAAATCGGGAAAATCTTATACAATATCATACGAATACGAATCTTTTGCTTTTGCTTTATATCATGCAATCGATTACCTACACTTATATGAAGATAGATATTTATTGTATAATTAGTCAAGTATTGTTATGCATGACATCTGTTGATAACTGATGTTTTATTGAGGACTACATTTCATAGTTTAATACATAAATAATTGTTAAGTTGTCTACTATTTTATGCTCTCTAGACGAATTGTTTCAATTAGAAATTATGTCTTGATATCTTATTTCAGTTTGTTTTAGTATTATTAACTTCTCATTTATGTGGATGTACTGCAAATATTGTACTTTTAATACTACGTTTTATAGATTTAATATTACCAAATTTAACAGCAATGCCGAAAAATAAAGGAAAAGGTGGTAAAAACCGTCGTCGTGGTAAAAATGAAAATGAAAATATGAAACGTGAATTGATACTTAAAGACGATGGACAATCTTATGCACAAGTTACACGTATTTTGGGTAGTGGTTATATAGAAGCATTTTGCTTCGATAATACCGGTGGAAAGAAACGAATTTGTCACATTCGCGGTAAATTACGTAAGAAAGTATGGATCAATCAAGGAGATGTTATTCTTGTTGGACTTCGAGACTATCAAGATGACAAAGCGGACGTTCTTATGAAATATCTTTGTAAGTTTTTAGTCGATAAACAAGAGTACATTATTTTATCTACGATTCTNAAAGATCACTAAAAGTTTCGGTCAAAAAATGGTCTTAGGAAAAAAAACTATAGTGATTCTAAAAGAGCAGAACATGGACTATCACCCCATGGTGTTATCTCAATGTTCAATTTTTTGACGAAAATCGACTTTTTTGAGGGGGAGGGCTTAATGAGCGTTGAAGAAAAAAATAACATGAATGTTCATGATATATGAAGTTAACCATTATTGCATAGTATGACTTACATTAGTATTTGAGTTGTTTTTTAAAATAAAAATATAGTCAGGAAACATAACGATAAGCAATTCTTCTTTTCTCTCATTAGCGAGTGATTTCCCTATAGTACATCTGTGTTTTAGCTAGTCAACACGTGTTATGCCAAGCTAAACAAATCAATCAATCATCCTTAATCGTTCCGTTTGCATTTATTTATTTTTGTTGAGCATCGTTTCCATAAAAAAAGCGAACAATAAACGTCAAAAGTTGTAATTTTCAACTGGAATATATAATGTCGAACAAAATTATGTTGTGATGGAAATTTTAATAATTAAATTTGTTTTCTTTTAAATTATGAAAAACTAAGTCGAAGCAACAAACACGGGATAGAAGTTAACTTATTTCTTTGCAAGCATCAATAAATTGCGTGTTCCATCATGATTTGACAGCTAAACCTTAAAGCCTAAAAAATCCTATCAGAATCTGTCACTGTTCGAAGTATTTCCTTTTTCAATCTGTTTTTTTTTTATGATTTTCACGTGATATACTTGTACATAAAATACTTTTTCGACGCTTATGTAACACATGAACCTAATACAGTTTATGTTTCTAAGTAACTTCTCATATTAAAATACTCTTCTAACAGAAAATATGTCAATTTTAGTTTTATGAATGCATAAAAATATTCTAAGTGAATATCTATTTTTTAAAATTTCTTCGATAAAAACTTCTCGAAAGATCAATAGTGAATTCTAAAAAGAAGTTTCTCAAATAACTTTTCAATTAATGAAACCGAAAACAGAGAAACTATACAACCTTCATCTATTGCACATCACTCGTACTTGTAATCAACATCAAACTAACTCATTCAATAAGCAAATTTTAATTAATTTCATAGGTTTTTTACACTAAAATATTTTGAATAAATTACACATCAATAATTACTTACTTCCAATAAGATTATAAAAATGATATGATTCACCCAATGACACCCACAATTTAAATAGTTTCAATAACAAAAATTTGTATTGAAAATATCTAAGAAACGCAAAAGATAAAGAATTATGGTTGATAAAACTATTAAAACCATTAAAGTATATTCGTTTGATTGCTATCAACACGTCGATGGTATTAATATTTTATGGAATATTGTTCAGATAAAAATAATAATTAACGTGCGGTCTTACAGTTTGTAATACCTTCGCATTAGTTTGCAGCATGACCATGATTGTTGATCACGGTCACGATTCTACTTGTGAGTTATTTTTACTAGTGAATCATTTTATTTTTCTATCCTGATTTTTCATGAACAGTGATGGACAATAGCAGGAGGGTTGCGTAGTGAAGATTCCCCTCTGGTCTAAACCAAATATTGGAAAAAATTGTGTGAAAAAACGAATTTATTTTAATATTATTACCGAATGACGCGTATTGTTTCACGATCCCGTGTGTCCGTGACCGTGCTCATTTTGCTAATCTCTACTTCATATACCTTTTAACTCAAAAGAACAAATGTACTTTGATAAGAGAAATATATTTTAGAATATGAGTACTTGAATGAATTAGCATGTAGATTTGATTCAAATTTAACTGTTGACACAGTAAACGTCAACAAAATCTTCAGTTTTAGTTTTCTTCTGACTTGTTTGATCAATGAGAATCTAATGGACATCTATCAACGAATTGGAAATAGTTCTGCATTAATGTGCTTGCTTTTACATCGTGCTACCGTATAATATCGTGAAGACTTGATCTTTTGTGAGATGAAATCATCGAAAAGTCTAGAGCAACGCAGAACATCAAGAGAAAAGTTTAATCTGAAATGTTCTTTAAACATAAAAAGTATCATAGAACAAAAAATATCAATCAATCTTTTTCTAACGTTTTTGAAGACTGAAAAAGAATTTTATTTAATAAGCACAGTTTATTTTTCTTCTTCTTGTCTATCATTCATATGAAAGCTTAGAATCCAATGATTATGCAAAAAAGAAAAGGAATATTCTTTCTGTTTTACAACAATCGTATAGGATCGCCTTGATTTTTCATAACTAAGAATTTCAATCCCACGAGTGATTTCTAGTCCGAAATAGAACTCGTGGGTAGCATATCTAGTTTTCATGGAAAAATAAAATTACCAAGAAAATCATCAAATTAGATTATTTGGAATTGAATATAGTTTCTATACGATATAAGCACAAATTGAATTTATAATAACATTATCTCTGGTTTTATCTATGGTATATTTGATCAATTATTAATAGTAAAAAGGTTCGAAAAAACATGATTCATTAAAAAGGTGTATGATTGATATTGCGAAAGGGTTTTCTAATACTTTTTATTGTTAGATTTTCGTTTACGTTTCGATAACATTCTGATCAAACTCTTTTACATATTTTTTTCGCAAGACGTTAAACTCTTTCTAACAAAACATTGTGCTAACAATTAACAGTTATTAATAATGGTCACGGTCCACTAAAAGTGATTATGAAAATAATTTGATCAGGCGACAAAGATTTGTTTCATTTATCAAAATAAACATAAAATATCATTTACAATCATATGTTATGTTTATTTATTCTAGTAATAAAAAATATTGAATGATTCTCGACATTTTTATTCTATGTGTCTTCATGACTGTGTCAACCATTTAGTTATATATTTTGAAAATACTTAAAAAGCTATTCGATGATAGAGATCAATAACATATCACTATTTCTGCGTAATATTAAATGTGCCTCGAGATAAACTATGTCTTACTATAGTAATAACCATTGGGAACTAACCCAGTCCTTTCTCATATACTCCAATACAGTCATACTCTTGATGGATAAGTAATTTTCTTAATGTCAATATTTTTCTTGAGAGCTCGCCTACCAATAGAAACTTTTATATCGATAGTAGAGATTCGAAAGCAAATATTTGAATTAGATAATGCTATTCATATGAGCATCTCAAGATGGCCTACTGTAAAACTAGGATAAATCAATTATTAAAAGGATTATTGTTCTACTGATTACAAGTATAATTCAATTTAAAGTAGTCAATCAATTTTGATGAAGAATCAGAGAGTACTTACGCAAATTTTACAGTCCCTACAACTCTCGTCGACTAAATCTTTCATTTCTTTCTATTTCATTCAGTGTGAACAAAAATATTTCTGGATTTTGCACTACTTTTCGTTCGGAATTCAATATGGAACAGATCGTTCGAATGAATTAGTACAGCTTCGCCGAATTTTATTTTCGCCGACTCCAACTTCGCCGAATAAAAATCTTGACCGAAAAGTATCGAATCAAATTTGATCCATTCTAGATATAGAATTTTATCCTAACTAACTACTTAAATAGTGACTTGATTAATTAACCCCATCTGAGTTGGTAACCATCCGACTTCGTAGCCAACTGACTTGGTAACCATCTGTGTTGATAACCTACGCACACACCTACACACTCCCACACCCCACACCCACACCCATCTGCATTCATTTATTCATCATCCCTCTTCCTTCTAAAGACTATGTTCGATTAGTTGCCGAAATCAGCTTCATCGTGTTCTATATCTTAATCGCATGGAAATTGTGCTAACAGCTTTTCTAGATACATTGTATTATTCTCGGATTTCGTTTGTGATATATTAAGATGTATTCTGATAAAATCTATTCACGAAGCAGTAAAAACTGTATGTCATTAGATAAATTGACCAGGCTTTCTGA
This sequence comes from Rotaria socialis, assembly GCA_905331475.1. Classification (NCBI taxonomy): domain Eukaryota; kingdom Metazoa; phylum Rotifera; class Eurotatoria; order Philodinida; family Philodinidae; genus Rotaria; species Rotaria socialis. The sequence goes on along the minus strand of CAJNYU010003265.1, from coordinate 38,996 downwards.
CTTGCATCCTGAGAATCTAAGTCTAAATTACTCTAGTTGAACAAAAGTTTGACGGGGTTTATTCATGTATATTAAAATTTTAAATGAAATTTTTACAGCAAAATTTCAAAAATGAGCAAAATACAGATTTTCTCAGAGATGTCATTGAATCAGTGAAAACCGTTTATTCAGGTTGAATTTAACAACAAAACCTATTTCAATTATCTTAGAAATCTCCGAAGATAACCGTTTTTATAAATATATTAACGAATCAAGCACACACAATAAGACAGTAAACTTCTAAAAACGGTTTCTAGATCTGTTAAGATCCTAAGCAATCTTTTGAAATGCGAAATAAATTTCCGTTAAGAACAGTAAATCTTTAATAAATAAAAAAATGCACTATTTATTTCATGACAGAAACATTCATGTAATGCACAATATATTTTAAATTAAAACAAAATACAGATTTAGTGTAGCGACTATCGGTTGGTATTAATTCAATCGTGTAGGAACAATAAAACAATGATAGTAGTAATTTGCATATATTACTTTACAATCTTTTACACATAGGAAATGAAATTCATTTGAATTATTTTTCAGAATATGCGCGCTATTTTTTTTTTCATTTGTTCCAAATCTGTTGATAATTTCTTATGAAATCGATTATTCTTCGTCAAATAACTATATCTTACAATCATAATTTATCATAATTTTAATTATATTGACTACTGGAAAAACGTTTACTCTCGTCCGTTTAGGACCGTCAGGGTCATAGGGTTAACTCTTGCATAATAAAAAAAAAGTTTACTCTTGTTACTCTTCTACAACTAAGATAATCTATACAAATAACTGTATACCTTAAGTATGATAGGTTGATTGTTGAAAATCTCCGAAGATAATGTATGTTGATAGTCCTATAAATGATAATGCTATCATTAAAACTGCAGTGCTTGATAAATATTTTCACACTAACACTGAATTCCTGCCACTCACTTATTTGAAGATTTTATTTTGATTAGGTTTCCCTTCTGTAATGTTTTTGCAACTTGATTTCCTTACCTTTCATTCGTATAATAAATAATTGAAATGTTGTATGGGTAAATAATAAAAACTTGGATGAATCTTGCAATACTATACAAAAATGGTTTTAATCAATTGATGGAATAGTACTCGGATTCCCTAAGGAAATCGTACACTGTCATTCACAGACAAAAACAATTGAATTTTAATAGACGGCACGCAACCCGTTACTCATTTATAGTCACACACTATTTTCGCTTTAATAAGATGAGATGAACGAGTAAAATGGAGATCGTTCGACTGTGTTGTCGTATTACTTATTTTTATTTAGTAGTTTTCTTTTCACTTTTTTTCCAAAAAAAAAACTTGTTTTTCGTATGTCAATTAGAACATTGTTCGATAATAAAATTTCCAGCAGTGTCCAAGGACTGAGAAATAGGAATTCCTAATGTATCGAGGAATTGTCAGTGTCGCTGTGATAACTCTTAGAGGAAATGGGAATCAACGATTGGTTCGCTCCAGTTCCACCATTCACGAAAGTTGCGATATTACTGTTGTAAAAATAATTTTTGCATCAAATCATTGATTCTCCCAATTTTGCAAGTGAAAATGAGTGTAAGAATAAAAATTATCGTGAATATTCCATATTTTTACCCTTAGCATGCAAGGAACTGTAGGGGAACTGATGAAGAATTCTTAATCCTCAGCCCTTGAACACCCCTCTAATTATCACAGTCGACGTTACAAGAAAACATGTTCAAATTCAATCTTACATACTAGATTATAAATTCGAATTCTACACAAAAAATACATTATCGTATCTTATTTGACAATGTTATTTATGCTCGTAAAAGACAGTATCGCATTGATTTTCAACTATTTACTGTCATATACTACACCTATATATGATCTAGACCTCATTGGTAGATTTACCCCACGTTTACTGGTTTTCGTCCAACGTTATTACTCACTTCTGCTTTATTGTGAAATTTCTCGTAGTAATTGTGAAATGTTACCTCATACATTTTTTCCCTATTTAAATGTTAAGCTTGCTCGAACGTCATATCAGATTATTTCAAGCTCACAAAAACAATGCCGAAAAATAAAGGAAAAGGTGGTAAAAACCGTCGTCGTGGTAAAAATGAAAATGAAAATATGAAACGTGAATTGATACTTAAAGACGATGGACAATCTTATGCACAAGTTACACGTATTTTGGGTAGTGGTTATATAGAAGCATTTTGCTTCGATAATACCGGTGGAAAGAAACGAATTTGTCACATTCGCGGTAAATTACGTAAGAAAGTATGGATCAATCAAGGAGATGTTATTCTTGTTGGACTTCGAGACTATCAAGATGACAAAGCGGACGTTCTTATGAAATATCTTTGTAAGTTTTTAGTCGATAAACAAGAGTACATTATTTTATCTACGATTCTTTTTCTTTTTCAAATAGCTGATGAAGCTCGTGAATTAAAACGAATTCGTGAGATCCCCGATAATGTCAATATTACTGAAACATCAACAAGAACAGAAGATGGAATGAACGATATCGTGTTTGATGATACATTTAATAATGAAGAATCGAGCAGTGATGCAAAAGTTTCGTCAAACACTTCAGCACTTCAAAAAGTTATAAATGACAGTCTTTCTGAGGAAGAATCCGATGATGATGATGATGATGATGATCAAGATGATAGTATCAACTTTTATAATCCGAATCAATTGACAAAACAGACTGGGAATTTAAATGCAAAAAATTTACTGACAACTAAGAAAAGCACTGGCAAAGGTATACGAAATAATCNATCAAGATGATAGTATCAACTTTTATAATCCGAATCAATTGACAAAACAGACTGGGAATTTAAATGCAAAAAATTTACTGACAACTAAGAAAAGCACTGGCAAAGGTATACGAGATAATCGGTATACAGCAGCCTCAGGGTCAGATACGGAAGCAAACGATCAGCTTGCACATGTATAATCGACGTATTGTCAGGGCAATAGAAATACTTTTTGTTTTCGTTTTTGTAATTTTCTATGTTTATCAGTTGTATGCTTTTTATCAATCATAAAAAGGTATCGCTGGAAGACAAGACAGAAAACTGCAAATTTTAACTATTTAAGAAACATTTATTATTGTATTTTAACAATATAATGAATATACATGTATATTTAATAAACTTTGATTCAAAGTAGCCAACTTTTGTAAAACAAAAAGTGTAGAACATCACGAGCAATGAGTCAAAACCTTTTGAAATTCACATATTGAGATTGAGTTATATAAATATCGGAATTAGAGAAGCATATGTGTAATGTTCGTAACTGAATATCGTGCAGCCATTGGCAATTACTTACAATTTTCAACAGCTGTACAAGCCCAAGTCCTTTGTGCTTGATGCTGCATTTACAAGATCGGCCATGGTCGGAGAACATTCAAGAGTTGTGCATGACGATGCTTTTCGATTCGAAGAAGATACGAATAAAAAATCGAAATGCTAGATTATTTTATCGAGTAGATCGTTTTTGTCGATTATTGAAACATGAGAAAGTGATGAGCTCAATCTTCGTTGATTTCAAGGGTCAGAATTAAAATTACGTTCAAATGAAACATAATTTTCATGCATCATTTCAAACGTTCAGGAAACATGATATCTGACGTTCTCGAGTTATTCATGAATCTATTGCAAGTATCAGTAGAAAATACTTCATGTTTAATAGATTTCGTAATCATTTGAATTATTTTTATTCATATCAACCAATTAGATCTTTATCCGTTTGAAATCCCGAATATGCAAGAATAGTTATTCATGATCACAATGTTGATAGACAACAATATTTTGTCAAATTAGGTAATATGTGTAGAAGCGATGTCGTCAAATAGATTATTTATTCATAAAAGTTTCATCATTAAAATTCATACAACTAATTGAATGATTTCGAAAGAAAATGATACATCGAAATATATTATTAATTTTACATATAAATAACCTATATCTTTGTATCCACAATATATTATTTACTAAGGCGTGGATATGAATTTAGGTGTAGGAGTGGGTATTCTCTTCTCCTACGCTCAACCAGTTAGTATGGAAGGTTAGGTCCAGTTTCAGAGAGGAGAAAAAATATTTTTCGCAAAGCGTGACTTTCATTGTTAGTTATTTTTCAGTTTTCTCCAATTTTTTCTTTAAATAACAAAAGATGTTAGAGAGGGTGAGACGAGGGTGTCAGTTAGCGCTTAGATAGTCCTACATGTATATCAACACTTTAGTACGTGTGTATAGACAGAGGGTGGTATAATCTTTGTATGCTCTGTATTTATATCTTCGATATAAAAAATGTTTCTTTTTAACACTTTGGAGATTGTTCTGTCGTCTTAATCAAAATAATATTTAAGATTTTCGGTAACAAAATAAACTGGATCGATATTTTTCATTCGATTTATATTTTTTGTACCTACTACACCTTTGGAAGTTTTTCCAGATTTATTTATTTTTTTACTTTCTTTAATATACCAATTTGACATAGTTTATTCTACTAGCAACATGAAAACTGTATTTTATTTACATTAGGAAAATATGCATTGAGATTTTTACGAGTTTTTAATTCACCGAAAATATTCAAACCATAGACTTTAGCACAATTGGCTCGCAATTCACTTCTTGTAAAATAGTTTGTTCCTTTTCCCAATAGATAAGATTTTATAGTAAGAAATATATTATTGGTGAAAGATGTTTTCGTTTTATCTAAAAATTGTTCGACATAATCAAGATTAACATCAAGTAGAACCAATTTAGTAAGATGATGATATTCAATAATTGAACAATCCTTTATATCATTTGTTGATTTTGTATGTTGTTTGTATTTTTGTGATTTGAAATTAGATAAAGTTAATCTTTCCATAAATGGGAATGATTGAGAAATTCGAAGAAAAAAATCATGTTCAAATGGTTGCTCATCAAATAACGATACTTCACAAACACATTTAAATAACCCACCAGGGAAATTATTTGTAATATCGTGATAATATTTCATTGTGTATGGATGTGAATAAATATGACATCGACCATTTTTTTCCTTAGGAAAAAAATCAACACAAGAAATAATTTTATTCCTGACGAAACTTGTGAATGTGTTTTGAATTTGTTCATTGGTCAATAAATGAATATCATCGTTAAGATAAATAATGGACCGAATGTTAAACACAAATTCATTCAATCGAGGTAAATGATTGATAATAGTTTTTCTCAAATCATTTCCATCAATAAATTTTTCATAATAATCAACTGCAATGTACAAGGCAAGTTTTCTCAAGTTTGTCATTCGACGTAGAAGTGGCAAAACTGATTGATCATAAAAATGAACGTTTGAAAGGACTGTCAGTGAAAAACACGTTAGATTTGGCAATTCTTCCTATGAAAACATCAGCATATAATAAAAACTAGAGGAAAATTTTCATCGCAAAATATGATATATCATTATTTTGTTCTCAAACTGACTTACTCTATTATTATTCATTGGTTGTGAAGTTAAAATCCAATCAATTGTCACAATTAACGTATGAAGTTGATTAAAACGACCATCGAGCAAATAAAGACAATCGCTAAATGATTGAACATGGACATGAAATTCCAGTAGAGTTGACGAGAAGAAAGTTGGGCGGTGATTTTTGAATGATAATCGGTCAACACATAAGTTTGAAGGTGAATACAATTTTAAATCACGTATATTGCTAAACGCATTTAACATTCGTGTAAAAACACTTATCTGCTCTTCATCTGTCCAGTAGTCTTTCTTACTGTCACAAATTGAAATAACCAATCTTGTTATTTGATATTTGAATATGTGAGTTAATTGATTTTCCTCTAAACATAAATGTATACAATCTTTAAGAAAAAAAAATCGTCATATTTATGGTTAATTTAATGAATCATATCAATTTTCGTAGTTTTCTTTCCTTTTTAATTAAGTAATATGTGAGTATTCTTTCTTCTCTTTCATATCAGCAGTTATTCAACGTCACTGATGAGTAACTATACGTTTATGTAAATATTTCTTCTCAATATAATTGTATGTTTTATCTTTCAACATTGTATTCGCAGATATGAGAATGAACACTTTTGTTCTATCTAGCTAGTTAAAGGGATATTCGTATTCACTTTGTCCATCAACTCTATTTTCTTTATATTCTTGTTTATCATGTTGTGTCAATATATCTTTTGCTTATTTTATTCTTCTTCATACTTATACATATGACATGTAGCTATAAAATAAAAAACAAGCTTGAAGTAAATTTGTAAAGATTCAGATGATCATATAGATAATTAAATAAATCAATCGTGACTATTTATATATTTATGTATCAAAAATTCAGACTGAACTTGAATTTCTTACCAGTAAATAACCGTTGAGTTATCTCTTCGCTAATATTGAAAATAACAAGTCCATTCAAATTAGGATATTTGGCAGCAAGAAGGATACGCTGCAGTGATGATGATTCAATGCCAAGCCATTTGACATTATGATGAACTTGAGGTATTATTTGTATAATAAATCGATCAAGTATTGAATCAGCTAGTGGATAGATAAAATTATCAGATGACCATCGAAACAATGTTAAACGGCTAGTAAATGTTGAATCACGTGCAATTTTATTGAACCGTATATTAGCATCCAATACAGACTGAAGTACTTGCATATTATTTAATTTTTTAAATATCATAATAAGCAACTCATCTGGTAAATCAGTTATTTGGATATATGAATGTTCCATGTTTACGATCGTCTATTAATTCTGTTCAGCTTCTGTAGATGATTATTTATATAGATGAACATTTGTTCTTCTTGTGACCGTTGACGGCAACGAAAACAATGAACCATTTTTCTGTTATGATTCGATGATGAGTGAATGAACTAGAGTTCTGCAGGACAGTCCCAAATCCCATTTCTCCCGTCCCGCAGGATATACGGGACTGCCCCGAATTTTTAAAATTGCATAAAAACGTGTGATGTACTTTAAACTTTTTATTTATAATATCTTAATATTTAAATGATTAGATGCGTTCCGAGAATATCCCCGAAAACTCGATTAAGTGCTAGGGAACAAAACGTAGCAGATACAGAGATATATAGGTTATAGGGGGTCTTGGAGTCTAGGGGGTACCGGAGTTATAGTAAAGATAGGAGATATAGGAGATTGATAAACAATGAGCAGGGCTCAAGAAGTAAATATTGTTATCAGTAATATTTGTCCAGAAAATTTTATTTTAGTTGAGTTATAATCAAATAAAATTAAGAGATGAAAGAGAAAGAAAAATATCTCCTATACCTTCTATATCTCCTATCACTCCTATATCTTCTATATCTACTAGAACTCCTATATCTACTATGACTCTGGCACCGCCTAGACTCCAATACCCCCTCCACCTAGACCCCTATAACCTATATATCTGCTATATCTGCTACGTTTTATTCCCTAGCGCTTAATCGAGTTTCCGGGGATATTCTCTGAACGCATCATATATCAAGCTAGTATATCATCGACTTTAACGTATGAACCACATCATAGATAGTACTTTTTCCTACTCACGAAAAACAACCTTTTAAGTTATATTAGCGAATGGCTTCTCCTAATAATTAATTGAATAAGGTGTACTTGCGGATGCCTATTTTTCACGTACATCCTTTACTATGCCTAAACAAATATATTTTTGCGCCGCTTAGAATGTAGTTGTGTTCTTTCTTTCAAACCCGATAACAATAGCACTTCACATCCCACAATGCAATGGAAGATGACGTGTTTAACGATAGCTGGAATAATGAAGATTCAAGTAGTGATGCGGAAGTTTTGTCACACAACAGCACTTAAAAAAATTATGAATGGCAGTCTTTCTGAGGAAGAATCCGATGATGATGATCAATATGATAGTATCGACTTTTATAATCCGAATCAATTGACAAAACAGACTGGGAATTTAAATGCAAAAAATTTACTGACAACTAAGAAAAGCACTGGCAAAGGTATACGAGATAATTGGTATACAGCAGCCTCAGGGTCAGATACGGAAGCAAACGATCAGCTTGCACATGTATAATCGACGTATTGTCAGGGCAATAGAAATACTTTTTGTTTTCGTTTTTGTAATTTTCTATGTTTATCAGTTGTATGCTTTTTATCAATCATAAAAAGGTATCGCTGGAAGACAAGACAGAAAACTGCAAATTTTAACTATTTAAGAAACATTTATTATTGTATTTTAACAATATAATGAATATACATGTATATTTAATAAACTTTGATTCAAAGTAGCCAACTTTTGTAAAACAAAAAGTGTAGAACATCACGAGCAATGAGTCAAAACCTTTTGAAATTCACATATTGAGATTGAGTTATATAAATATCGGAATTAGAGAAGCATATGTGTAATGTTCGTAACTGAATATCGTGCAGCCATTGGCAATTACTTACAATTTTCAACAGCTGTACAAGCCCAAGTCCTTTGTGCTTGATGCTGCATTTACAAGATCGGCCATGGTCGGAGAACATTCAAGAGTTGTGCATGACGATGCTTTTCGATTCGAAGAAGATACGAATAAAAAATCGAAATGCTAGATTTTTTTATCGAGTAGATCGTTTTTGTCGATTATTGAAACATGAGAAAGTGATGAGCTCAATCTTCGTTGATTTCAAGGGTCAGAATTAAAATTACGTTCAAATGAAACATAATTTTCATGCATCATTTCAAACGTTCAGGAAACATGATATCTGACGTTCTCGAGTTATTCATGAATCTATTGCAAGTATCAGTAGAAAATACTTCATGTTTAATAGATTTCGTAATCATTTGAATTATTTTTATTCATATCAACCAATTAGATCTTTATCCGTTTGAAATCCCGAATATGCAAGAATAGTTATTCATGATCACAATGTTGATAGACAACAATATTTATCAAATTAGGTAATATGTGCAGAAGCGATGTCGTCAAATAGATTATTTATTCATAAAAGTTTCATCATTAAAATTCATACAACTAATTGAATGATTTCGAAAGAAAATGATACATCGAAACATATTATTAATTTTACATATAAATAATCTATATCTTTGTATCCACAATATATTATTCATGGACTTGATTAGAAAATGTGAGATAGGATCTTAGATTAATAAAGAGAAAAACTGACGATAACTCCATTCATATAGTACATGAATACAACAAATAAAGTAATTTAAAAAAAACATTTTCTGTTTACTTGCGACACGAAACAACAAATAAAAGGAGAAGTATTTAAAAACGTAAATTTAAATTGAGATCAGATAATTTTATATCTTTTATTTTTTGTGGTAGATTCATTTCTTTCAACGCAGTCATTGCCTTCGTTGTTCCTGCTGTAATACCAGCTTCTTGTTTTTCCAATTTTGACTGCTCATCAAAGCGTGCAACTATTTCAGACAAATTTGTTTCTAAAACCATGCCACCCATACACATTTCTTGTAAAATATAATGAACCTTATCAACATGAAATATTAAATCAAGTTCACAAACATTCTAGATCAGAAAAGAGAATTCAATTTGAATTATTTAACAAAAGAAAATTTACTTCAAAACATTTATCAAGTGTTTCAACAAAAACTTGAATTAGATCCAGTATACCTAATTCACTTTCTGAACTGTCAACACAAAATATAAAATATAATGTTGCATAATGACGATATATTAAACGATAATCATTTCCACCGATTAATGATCCACCTTCGAGAAAATTGCAAACATTTTCATCGCGTTTTGACACTAATTGATATGTTTCTCGAACGATTTGTTGCTGAATTTCTTCAGGATAGTGTTCAAAAAATTTTATTAACCGTGGTTTAGCTGAATTATTGAAGACAAGTATTGCTTTAATCATGATAAAATAAACATACTAGAATAATAGTTTATATCTGAAACAAATTATCTAAAAGACAAAAAACGAATATGTCTTTTTATTCGTTAACTACGTATTGACGACCTTCAATGACGTCAAAATGAATATATAGAAGGTTAGTAAAGAGTGCACATGCATTGAGGCAGAACATAGATGAATATTTGCATATTCATTTGCGCAAAACAAGCATGGGTATCCAACATAGCAAAAGCCGCACTCTAACTGATTCCGACATCAGACTTATAAGTCAACAAACGCAATTAGAACCGCATATTATTCAACAACTCTATGAAGCATTTATGGAACGAGCAGGAAATGATGGACGGTAATGATAATAGTTAAAGTTAAAATCCTTGATTTATTAATGTATCTGTATTCTAGTATGACAATCAGTGATTTCAAAAAAACCTATACAGAAATAGATCCAAATGCAAATTTTTTTACTCTTGACAATGATGCAGAAAGTATGTTCTGTGAGATTTCGCTATCTCAACTTTTAATTGATTATTTTCTAGGATTTTTCATGATGTTCGATAGGGATCGTAATGGTAAAGAAAAAAAAGTAAAAATAATGATATAGTAAAAACTAACTTTTATTTTCAATAGGTGTTCTAACATTTGATGAGTTTATGATGGCATATATTCTTTTGCAACGCGGTGGTGATGTCCCAGCAAACCGTTGGTACAATGCAATCAACACTATGCCTGTTGGTGTTATTTCTAGACCTAGCCTATTGAATTCTGAAGAAGCCCTTAGACTTCTTCAATATATGCATCAATTTTATCAAATTCCAAACTTTGATCCAGTGATGGAACATAATCTTCTTTGGGGTCAATTAGCACCACAATTGGATCCCAGTGGTTATATACCACAATCAGAATACCTCCGTCTTTTCTCGGCTCAACCTAATATTCAACCACATGTTTGGTAGAAAGACTTTGCGCTATCTTTCCTGCTTTTTCTCACCTATGAACAAAAATAAAACAGATTTATGAGTTGATCGTATTTAAAGTTCAACTTGGTAAACAGTTATGTTTCTGACTTTGTCAACTAACAGAAAATGGAATTATTTATAGAAAATAAAAGCCTAGATCGTTGATTTAATGCTCTCAATTTGAAATTCTGTATCGAGAAATGAATGAACATGTTAAATTAACTTACGAACTCTTCGTTTGCGTATCAACTCTAAAATAAAGATAAAGAAATTTTATGTATTATTGATACCAACAGTTGCAAATGGAATTATTTTGTTACTTTTTCACCTAGCTATTGAAATCATGTTAACCAGAAAAAAAAGCTGGTAAATTACAGTGTAATTCAGCATTCTAGTCAATATCGTCGAATATGCTGTTTTTAGTAGAAGAAATGTTCGTTCTGAATCAATAGTATTTGAAATAGATTGGAGAACAATAGTAATGCTCCTGTATTATTTAATTAGAAGAGAATACAACCAATCGATATCTTATGAAAAAAGACAACGATTTTAGAAATATATTTTAATATTATTTTTAATCCTAATGCCTAATTAAAATTTCTCTTAACTCTCTACTTTGAAAATTAGTTCGTAATTAACAAACGAAATGATTGTAGGGTAGGACTACATGCAACAAAAATCCAGATTCATATTTTTTTTCTTTTCACTTCTTATTTAACAAATTTCAATATCAATTTGTTAATCTTTCAAAAATAATAAAACTCTCATCAGAAACTTAATCGGAAAGTATCTGTTAAAATTATGATGCTACTCTGATATAGTATATTATTACTCATTCACCTTAAATATATATTTAATAGAAAGAATTTAGAATACAGTTTTCATTTTATGTCATTATAAAATATTGATCGCATTATTACTTCAATTTAATTTAATTAATTATAAATTTCGATGAACCATGTAGATTAGCATCATTAAGTGATTGAAATTATAATAGTTGAATGTCTCTCACGATAAGACATATTGTTTCTAATAATGAAAGTAATGATTGCATTTACATATATATATATATATATATGCGATAGGAGGTTTTATGTATATTGTTAAGCCCTTAATAAGTGTAGATCTAACGAAAGCAGTCGATGTATCTTGCCAAGTTGATCAATAATGCTACGATAATATAAAAATATGTAGCGCCAATATAATAAAAAGTGGATGGACTATTGTCGGATAATAGCTGATTGAAAATTAACTGCTCAAACTATTGTTGTAGATACGTCGTCTCATAGAAGTAATGAAAATAAAACTAAAGACGATAAGTACATCTAGTTGTATCAATACCAATATATAAGTTCTTAAATCTCTTTTATTCCCTGATCCTTAATTTAAACTTCACAAGTGTATATTTTTCACGCCGATAATGATAGCTACATTTAACAACTCACCCGAAAACTATCAATATGATTAGTATTGGTCAATATTTGAAATTCATTTCAAAGATAATCTATTATCATTCATTGTCTCGAAATGGTTTCTTAAATAATCATACTTGTATAAAATTAACATAGTTTATTTACTGTAAATAAAGATAGCTATGTGTATGAATTAATCTAGAATAAAGTATGAAACAAAAAATTTGCTGGAAAATATTTTTAAAAACAATATCCATTAAAAACTCATAAGTCGTAGGAAAAAAAATCATGATATCACATGTGAAAGGTAAGGATTTACTGCTTATCTTGGCTTTCAGCTTTCTTTTAATCATGTTTAGCGAGATCTACTTTCAGAAGAGTACCCAAATAAGCGCAAGCATGAGCACATGCCAATGTTTCAATTTGATTCGTACCAACATATATCAGCAAATGTGATGAATTTCTTTGAAATTTGAGTTTTTCAAACAGGATATAATTCTGAAGAGGTAAAACGAATGATTGAAACCGTCCACAGTTCACATTAATCGAACGATAAGCAGGTATGTATGGTCGAAGAATCACATTTCGATAAACATTTTCGAAAAGATCGAAAACTTCTATGAGTTGCACCAATTCTGAACGGTTTTTAGGCTGTATTTCAAATAAGTCAAACAGGCATTTAACTGATTCAAAGTTGCCCGAAGCATTTAATCGTGTCTTCCATACTTTGTAACTTTCTGCCCCATAGGAAGATTTTAGGTGACGTAGCAAGGTGGATCCATCTTTCTCATCATCGAACATCTTTATGTAACCTTGTAATGTGAACAGATTTCTATACTAAAACAATGAAAATATCGTATTTGGATAATTTTTCTATTCGTTCATATTACCTCACTAATTGAACTAGCTGTTGAACTCTGATCAGAAGTAGATGAATACATATCGTCACCTGCCATTATTTACTGATACAAGGAACAGCAGAAGTTTTTCAGAAATACGATATGTTGACACAATTCTTCCTTCTTATTTGATTGATTTATTTATATTGCTTTTTTTAGTTTTTTCTCATTGGAACGTTGAGTTCGAACCAATTGTACCAAAATTAGATGTCACTCTTAGCTACATGTATTTTTATTTATTTTACACATTGACAACTGAAAAACAGACAATCACAATGATCACTTGTTGTCTCGAATTTTCTGAATCAATAGCTATGCACTAATCTATTTCTAATAATATATTACAAAAAAGGCTATAGAGCTTAGCAAGTGATCAAAATGAATATGAACAATGATCATCAGTGGCATGCTTGATAAAGATTTGACTTTTTTTCATTTTCAACACATTTGAATTCAAATATAGTATGAACGTCGATCGCGTGCAACATAACAGAAAACGCACCCAATAAAATTTATATAAGTGGATGATCAAACCGATGAATGATACTTATGTGTTGGCATAACTGTTTTAAATTTATGAAAATGTTTTGGAGAAAGGAAAACCAAACTGAATAGTATATTACGGAATATTAAAGACTGCAATAAGAAAGATTAGTATAGATTATTGTTACAGTGAAGATTTTAATCAATTAATTATTGTTTCTGCGAAAGACTTTGTGTGCTATGTTTATATCTAATGTTCTTTGTCTTTGTAAATATGATTTGTTATTGTTTTCTAAGCTTCTAAATGAATGTTTTGTTAAAATATTTGTAATCTAATTACTTTGTTAATTTTAACATTAAATATCTATTGTATACTGAGTTGTTCATATGTGCTATCATATGCGCATAGGTTAAGACGAATATTCAGCAGTTAATGAGCAGTTTTTACCTATTCTCACTTGACTTTTCCAATATCGGATCGCTCTTGTAAATTTAGCGAATAGTAATTATTGTTTTTCTTGATCACTGGATGCATAAGACTAATTCTTTGAATAGTACTACTAATTTGATCAGTCTTCCTTATCATGTTTTCGAGTATAGGATGAGAAGAATCCTTGTTCGCAGAGCAATGAACTAAATCAGTATTTTCAAATAGTACTTCAATTATAGATCAAACAAAATATGTATGCGTTCAATCTATTTTTAATCTGCATGAAATCAACGTTCAGTTTCAGTACATTGTGAAGTTTACGTGTCATGCACACAGTGTGGTTCATATTGAAATGATTTTCTCTCATATCAAATACTACAAAAAATTCAGTGTGAAATCTAATTTTTGCCAACTCAATTGAAATTACGAGTGTATCCCTATCATTTGAACTATTTACATAATTACGTCAATGCAAAAATACTTATATAGTAGTTGAATATAGAGCCTTACTAGTGTCACATCCAAACATGGTAAGAAATTCTGTGTCAAGGCTTCATAACTGTGACATAGTGTAAGTCTCGATATTGTTATTTACCTCAAATATCTTTTTCAATGATTTTATTTTCGAATCAAAATATGATTATTGTATCAGGAGAAAATGTTCTATGTGTAAGATAGAACTAATTTAATCAAATTTTGTTGGCCCATCTATGTTTACTTTTCTTTCTCGCCACGATGCAAAAAATATGCCATCATAAATATTATTCTTAATGAGATTTCACTAGAGTTCGAATGGATGCTGATTGAGGGAATCAATCATATAGAATAAAAACATGATAAAACCGAAAATGAAATTATTGGATCCATCAGTTTTTACGCAATATGTCTAGACTTGTTGAAAGTCTCATAAATGAATGAATGAATGAAAGAATAAAAATATGTATTTGAATTGTAGAAAAATTACAAATTATATCTTCTTTCGTTGGCAATCACCATTACATGAGTGTACTTCGTATTTTGTTTTTCTTTTTAGAATTATTCCCTTTTAAATTACGAAATATCTAAAACTGATAGCAATACATCAGCTGTGTGTTTATTAGAAAAATACTAGTAATGTGAATATTTCGGCAGATTATTTCTTCTGAAGACTATGCTATAGAGCTCACTCTAAAGCCAAAGCCAAACAAAAGAAAATGAATAATCATGATAAGA
The DNA here is from genome assembly GCA_905331475.1 of Rotaria socialis. Classification (NCBI taxonomy): domain Eukaryota; kingdom Metazoa; phylum Rotifera; class Eurotatoria; order Philodinida; family Philodinidae; genus Rotaria; species Rotaria socialis. The sequence goes on along the minus strand of CAJNYU010003265.1, from coordinate 23,691 downwards.
TATGAACCTTTATTATATTCTATTTAATTGATTAGCGCATTTCAACAGTAGACTGTATGCAAGCTATTTATCATTTTCTACATTCTATCAACAATCTGTCTAAAGGAAAAAAGCGATTATCTCCTTAAATTCGAATCTTACAATGCCAAATAATAACATAGACATTACTCGCTGGTCGCATTGAAGTTCTATCAAGATTTTTCGTCATTCAAAATAAGAATACATTAATTTTTAATTTGAATAATCTCGTCATAAAACTATGTCATTTTTATAATATACTCCAATTATCTAGAATTAACATCGGTTATCTGAGCTAGTAACAGATAAAAAGAAAAACAGCACAATTATTACTCTTCAACAGTATAGTGACTATGTGATGATAGAGAGAGACAGTGAACAAATGCCAATCAGATTTCTTTAAAATTGTGTACTTACGTTAGTTGATAAGAATATTTTTATTGAACGACTTGAATCGCTCAGTAATATTGACAAACAAGAAGAGGCGCACTCCTCCAAGCATAAGAAAAAAGTTAGGAAAAAAGTTACGTTGACATTGCATAACGAATATTAAATCAATCTATTTTTATCATTTTTATCCGTTAACAATATTTTATGAAATTAGACACGAATATCTAATATCGTTTGTCAAATATTGACAATTAAACAGAAAATTAAGAACATAGTTAAGCAATACTGAAGACTTTTAAAACGAAAATTGATGTGAAACTAAGTACGTACAACTAAATACAATTAGAAGAAATAAATTAATCGACTAAAAGAAACATACTATATTTTTTTCACTACTTTTAATTACATCTTTAAATTGATTATATTTTATTTGCACTATGATTACAATTCGATAATTAAACAATATTATGGTATTTAACAAATACATATTTGCTGATTGTTTTTACTTACAACATAATCGAAAAATTTAGTAAATATCTGAAAAAGTCTTTAACGCAGACAATTGATGTTCGAATGTCGAAATACGACTACTGAGAGTATAGATATTTCAAAAACAAATATCAAAGACCAGATAGAATTTCGAAGGATACTTTAATAAATATAATGCTAACAAGCTTCGACACATATGGCAAGACCCATACCCCCACCAACACATAGCGCGGCACAGCCTCGTTTTAAGCCTGTCCGCTTTAGTGTATGTATTAATGTGACAAGAATTCGGGCACCAGAGGCGCCAATCGGATGACCAAGAGCAATCGCACCTCCATTTACGTTAACCTATCAATATATTAAAAATCGAGTAATGAATCTCTACCAAATAAAAATAACCTTTTCAGGATCAATACGAAGTTCTTGAATAATAGCTATGGATTGGACAGCATACGCTTCATTTAATTCAAATAAATCAACGGAATCAATTGACCAATTTGCTTTACGCAAAACTTCTTGAATAGTTTTAATTGGTGCTAAACCCTAATCGAAACGTAAACTTTATTTGGGTTTTATACTAGAATAGCTATTTACCATAACAAGCGGATCAATGCCTGTTTGTGTCCATGCAATGACTTTTGCTAAAGGCATTAGTTGTTTTAATTTTGCAATACGGTTTGAACAAAGAACAACAGCAGCTGCTCCATCATTAAGATCTGGTTAACATGAAAGAAAAACAGATAATCTATATAATCTAGCGGCAAATGAGGTGAAAAGAAACCTGATGAGTTGCCGGCAGTGATGGTTCCAGCTAAAAAAAGAAAAGACAAGAAAAAAAATGCAATAGATTTTCAATTACTTCGAAGATAAGATTATTACCTTCTTTGAACACCGTCTTCATTTTCGACATGACTTCCATAGATGTCCCTCTTCGTGGATATTCATCGTGCCGTATTTCAACATCATCTATACGAACAATATAAGAAATAAATTGATTTAAGAAAAATTAATCTGATATACTTTTCGTAGTAGAAATGATAATCGGTTCGATTTCTGTGTCGAAATGTCCCAATGATGCTGCCTCTTCAAATTTTAGATGAGACTGTAAAGCAAATGCATCTTGCTCTTGCCGTGAAATACTGCGTGCTTCTGCAACGTTTTCAGCTAGCCAATAAACAAACAAACGAACCCTACATTGAAGGCTTATCAATAGTTATATTTATTTACCTGTAATGCCCATATGAATATGATTGAATGCATCCATAAGTCTGAAAAAAAGATTAATGAAAAGAATTTTTATTAATAATTTATTTTTTTTACCCATCATGTAACATTGAATCAATAAGAATGGTATCACCCATTTTCTTTGCATGTCTCATTGAAACACAGTGAGGTGCTTGACTCATACTTTCTTGTCCACCGGCAACTACAATATGAGCATCACCTGTTCGAATAGCTTGAGCACCAAGAATAATTGCTTTGAGACCTGAACCACAAGCCATATTTATTGTAGTTGCTGGCACAATATATGGTAAACCGCCATTACGCGCTGCTTGTCGCGCTGGATTTTGACCTTCATTAGCAGCCAATACTTGACCCATTATAACTTCATTTACTTCGTCTGGTCCAATATTACCGTTTACTTTAGCTAATGCACCTTTGATTGCTACTGCACCAAGTTGATGAGCTTTCAAAGCTGATAAACATCCTTTTAATGAACCGATCGGTGTTCTCATAGCTGATAATATAACAACTTCGGTAATGTCATCATTTGTAGTTGAAGTCATTGTTTGTCTGAAACAAAAATATCTAGAACAAAGAATGACACATGCGTATGTAAATGTAAACAAATACCATAAATAAATACACAAATAAAAGCAAATCGGTATTTCTGTAGAAGCAGGCAAGCACAATCTTAAGCCTCGGAACCCATTTCCGATAAAGATGAAAGCGTTCAATTACAAACCTTTTCTCTCTTTGAAATTTTCTTTTACGTTTCATTGCGTGTCTATTGTAATCATATCTGATTTATGGAAGTGTCTTTCCAAGGCATAATACTATTGGTTTATGCAATAGAAAGCTATTCTTGATTAGGAAACATTAAATCACACATTACATACAAATGAAGATAGCATTCCATACAAGCAAAAGGAAAAAAAGAACTTGATAATTTTATAATTATTTATTCTTGTAAACACATTTCTTTTGCGTCATGTTTTACTATTGTTGAACTGTTTTGCTTACAAAATTAGTTTCATAGTATAGAAAATAGACTAAGGATCTCATAACATACATTGAGAAAGCTATAAGTAGGTTGTCACTTAGCTAGTAGCTAAAAATATCGGTTTATAAAAAGAAAAAAAATGACTGATTAATGAAAGAAATAGCAGTAAACGTAATAATAGTAATAACCATAATTCATATAACTTAAAAGAAAAAAAGACAACAGAGTGAGAATAGCATAGCGATAGAACCAGAAAGAAAAAGAAAGAGGCGAAGAAAAAAGAAACTAAAAAACGTCTGTTGTGCTTGATTCATTTATTTGCGAATGAGGAACGTGTCATCATCATTTTCTTGTTCATCATGACATTTATTGAAGAGAGATTCTTCTACTAGAGTGACTCTATTGAATAGCTTATATCATATTATTTGATGTTTCGTTTGTATTTAAGCTAGAATAAGAATAAAAAATCACATTTCTATCCAATGAAAAATTGAAAAAATTCGAACTTCTCAATCTACTGATGTTGGTGTTTATATCATAATATAGATTAAAATAAGACAAATCAACAATGTAGCTAGTGAAGTATTCTATATTAATGTACTTCGATCTATTCTATCATCAATTTTCTTGATGAAAGCTTGTCCTTGAACACATAAAATGTTTTTACTTATTATTCTTTTTGAAATATTTTTCTTGAATATAATATAGAAGTTTGACAACAAGTTTATTCTTTTATTTTTCAGTACTATTTTAGTCGTTTGGATAAAAACTGAAAGAAAAAATGTAAATAAAAGACGATGACAACTACAAATTACTGCAAAACAATATTATCTTTTCTAGAAAAAAAATGGCAATCTGTCTGATATTGAATTACAATAATAGAAAAGTTCTTCCTTTTACGCTTTAGCTAAAAACAACAAAGAAAATAATCAGTTGTTGCACATTTATGATTCATATTACTGAACCTTAACAGGCAATTAATTAAATAAACGTTGTCTATAAGTAGAAACAGTAAACAGACCAACGGTATCGTACTGAAATTGGTGTCACATTAAAACAAGAGAGGACACTACCCTTCAACATTGATAATACTAGTAATAGAGGATCGACAACGATATTCAAGCTGACAATGTAATTGATCTTTATCTATCCATCAAATATCTAAATAGTAAGAATGAAGGAGAAATATAATCTTTTCAGCATCTAATTAGTTCTAGATTGTTTATCTGTGGTCTCCTCCAGAGACGTTTCTGGTAAATAAATATTTCAATAGCTATGAATAATGTTTTTTTTTCTTATACGAGAAAAGCTAGCATAATAACAAATGCGTTGCTGTATTATAATTTTAAGAATACATATTTAAGAACTATAAGCTTCAACAGAATAACGAATACAATAAAACTTTTAGTTTCTATAGAGATTCTTCGAACTTATCAATATTTGCATTCTAAATTTATGCTTAATATGATGTCGAACACATAATGTTTTTATTCTTAGCTTTTTGCAATTGCATAGTAGATTATTAGTCATCGAAAACTAAATCTGCAATTTCAATATGATTATGAAACAAAGGTAGAGAATTCTCAAAGAACTTTTAATTGTAGTTGGATTCAATTCGTATATGATTCTAAAATGATTCAATCATCTGATGATTTGCATAATAAAATTGGTAGAAGAAGTCAAGGGGGAAAAGTTGATTCTGTGGTGATAGAATCCTTCGAATCGGGTAGAATCAACAGAACCACTCGGAATCCATGAAATCCCTCGGTATCATAGAGATTCTTCAGTGAGTTCTAGTGATTTCTGGATGATTCTACTGATTCCCAGCGATCCCAAATGACTCTGATGATTCCATTGATTCCGGATGATTCTGTTGATTCCAATGCTCTGGATTCAGCTGTTCTCATCTTGATTACAATTAGTTTTTCATTCTGCACACGAATCTGATATTGGTTTTTGTTTATTCATAAAAAGTCAAAGAGAAAACAATTGATTTTATAGTACTGGAATCACACAGAATCAATGGAATCATGGAATCAGCTTTTCCCACCTTGGAAGAAATACATTTTTTTCTTCGTTAATTTCGACATTTATTGATAAAGTAGTAATTTCTTTCAATTTTCATTTAATATAAACTAAAAATATTTCATGTGACAATGAAAATTTCCGTTGAGAAAGCTCCACTTCTTTGTCCTTAGCTATCCACAAAATATTTGAGTTTTTTTTAATATTCAAACGCCAAAAACCATATAGCTTGATGAATTAGAATCGAATAATTTTATTCAAAAAACTTGACGATAGTTAAATAAATAATCACACTGAAAGTACCAAGTCAATGAACGAATAAACTCCAATTTTCTTCATCAAATGTACAAATCATTGATGTTGGAAATTCAAGCAATTGTATAATACATTTGATAATAGCAATTAATATTTTAGTTAAAACAATTCGTAAATTGCTTTACAGAAGAAGTAGAATAATGCTTGTCGTCTCAGATTCTTTGCTTCGTCGTTTTATCATTTGATAAAAAAATGATTGGAAAAAGTCATAATCTGGAACAGTAAATTTGATCTAACATAGTGTTGATCATTCAAAATAAAAATTTCAAAATTTTAAATATAGTTCGATCAACTTTCCCCTACTTTTTCCGATAAAACTGAAGAGTATCGAAGAAGAATATTTTTCATTTTAGTAGAGATCTTTCTATATAGTTATGTCAGTCATTCTATAGTGATGCATTCGTCAATGACACATACTATTAGTTCGATCGATAATTCTCAAAACTTTCTACTAAATACATATAATTATATATTTTATAATTCTATCATATGCCGATTGATAACTAAAGATTTGATCTGCTTCAAAATTGGAAAACAAATTTGTTTCTCTAACATATTCATCAGTCGAATCAATGAATAATTTTTTCGTGAGTATCTGTACTCTATTTGTTGCATGTCTATCATATAATATTTTTGTTGTAAAAGAACTCAATTTTTATTAATGGGTTCATGTTTAAATTTTTGTTAGAGTAATAATTGCCAAACGAATCAAATATCATTGAAGATTTCTTTTCAAAGTTTACATAGTCTTCTATCAGTTTTACTATTATAATTATTGAAAGAATCACTTCAGATGTAGAGGAAAAACATCGTTATTTGCATAAAATATATATACGAACTCTTTTTTTTGTTATCCTTCTCGAACTATTTACTCTGACTGGATTGTCCACTTATTATCAGAAATGACATATAGCTATACCTTGTATTTTCACCTTAAGGTTTCCTGTTTTTCAGGCTCAATTTTTTTGCTAATGTAGAATGGATGTATAAGATGTCTCATGTTTTGATTAGACATCAGTCAAACATAGCCTCTCGAGTACTATTCGAATATATAAGCTATCTTATCTATCTCTATCATTGCGTGTATGGATGCTAAATGCTAAATATTTATTATTTGCTTCTAACTCTTGATATATTAGAACTTGAAATTCACAACTAAGTACATAGAGTTTATTACACATAAACGTATAGTTACTAGCTATACTTTTATGTGATTGTACGACAGCTATATGTGTTAGTGAACGCACAAATTCTTCTTTATTTATGTTCATCCATTGATGCAATCGAACAATTGTTTCTAATCAGTGACAAAGTACATTACTATCAACACGAAATCGCGTGTTTACACCAAAAGTAATTATTCTGCTGCTTTTTCGAATCATTGCCAGTAGCTGTCGTGTTGTTTCCGTTCATTACTTCGATCGTAAATGATTTGGAAGTGGAATCTAATAACTTTCTATAACGTCGCATGAATACAGACTTGAGCTATGAATACTAGAAGTTAATTTGTCACTTCTTTAGACGTTGTGATTAATATTAGCATTGATATCTCAGTATGAGAGTTTTAAAAAAACTTGATATAGTTATATTCATAGGGTTGTGTTCGATAACTGGATTTTTTAATGCGATATTATAGAAGCTGAACTATCCTTTTTCTCGACTAAGACTATTAAATTTGTCGATAAAGACTTTATTTCCTATTATTTTAATAAAATAATCTGATTCGTGAATTTAACTTATCAAAAACTCCAGAACTTATCCGAACAAAAAGACATGAATAATTTAAAAGTCAAAGCTTATAGACTTCACGACATTATATTATGTTGTTATGTGAGTAATATTGGTGACAAATTGTATTGTTATCTAAACACAATGGCTAATCGGTGTATTTTCAGTGGCTCTGATATGCTTATTTCGTAAAAATAACGAATTTCATATTTTTATTTTTATTTTTATCTATAGATTTTTATTTGTTTTCACTTTGAATTCATATTTTTTAAGAAATCATTTCGTCAGGTTTTCTGAAGTTAGATACGATTAGTTGAATACATGCTATTTTAGCTGTTATCATGATGAAAAATATGAATATTTAATCTTCATAAATACGAAAATAAATCTTAAACTACATAAAAACAATTCTGGTCAGATGAATATTGTATACCAATGAATAAAAACAAATTTATTTGATCAATAATACCAAGGGGGAGCAAACTGATTTCCACGCATAGAAATCACTAGAAATCATCATACATTAAAGATGTGAATAACGATTCAGCTGTTAGAAATTACAAGAAACAAATGTAAATCACAGAAATTCTCGAACTAGATAGTGAAAGAAAATATTGATTTCTATTGATTTCTCATAATTTTTCAACATTTCTAAACGTTTCCAATGATTTCTGCTGTCTAGCAATGATCATATAAAAACTGATTTCCAGTAAGAGAAATCACTGGAAATCAGTTTGTCCCCCCTTGAATAATACAATTATTGATTTAATCATGCTTTTCAATTATTGAAAAAGAAAAATCTACTTATATTGTATGAATAATTTCAGTTGCCTAGAGACCATTCGCCAAAACTAATTATATAATAGCGAATTACAATAAATACGATTTTCAACACATAAAAAAACGTATACACTGTACACTTATTGTTCAATTATGACTCGTATGAATTCGGTATCTCCGCCATCATTAGCAAGCATACATAGCAGTATTTTATCAGAATCTGTTTCTATTGCATCACGAAAAGCATCATTCGATATTCCGTATAATATATCTTATCTACTTAAACGTATTCGAGGTCAACAAAACTTTAAAGTAAAGAATTTATCATCTGAATATAATACTCAAGAAAAATCAGTATGCCATGAGCCTGTAGTTCACCAATATAAGTCATTACTCAATAATAATATAAAATTGGCAGATATCCAAAAGTCACAATATAAAACAGATGTTAGCACACCGATTCTTAGGCGTAGTAAGATAAAACAGCTTAACTTTGATCGATTGAAACGCAATACAAACGTATTTACCAGAGATCAATTAAACAAACAATACCATATTCAACGGCAAAAATCAAATAAAAGATTTTTCAAGTATTTATTCAAATTTTTATCTATGTTCGATATTAAACTATGTTCTAATGTAGAAATGAGAAAGATGAAAAGCAAGAGTTCAATAATGCTGCGTATTGTGTAGCTTATTGTACAATCATAGTTATCGGTAAGTTAACATATATAAGAAACATCTTGCTAAATGAATATGTAGAAAATCTACATATTATTCTCTTGTGATGAATCTCTCGACTATTTCTCATAGAAAAATAAAAGGTGTAACAATTGGTGGTTGGATTGGTGGTCTTTTCGAATTGATCTCTAGCGGTCACAATGGTTGTAGCAATGAATATCGTGGTCATTTAAAATGTCAAGCCAAATATAAATCTTTAAATGTTACAACACATTGTATTAATATTTTCTATAAAAATTCAATTCTACACAATGCTCCATTTATTTGTCTATGTCGCTTTCGTAATAATTCACAAGGAAAATATCGTGATTGTGAATTTCTTCACGCGAACATACAGTATATTTAAAAAAACTCATCTTTCTTTTGTTCTTTTTGTTGTTGTTGTTGTTGTTGTAATCATCAATCAAAAGCTATACACACACCCACACACAAGAGATAAATTAACAGCTACATGAAAATCAGCCGGTTATTAAAATAGAGAAGAAGAAGAAAAAAAAAGAATCACAAATTGTATGGATAAATAAATATTTATTCTGTCGCAGCTGGTGCATCGCCTTCAACATAAAATTTTAAAGTTTAATGAAAATAATTATGACTTTTTTAAATACACTACCTGCATTGTTTCCAATACGTCGAAAACTCTTTTTAACCTCTGGTCGAGCTAGTTGAAGACGTTTTAAAAATTCATTCGTTTTATGACGCATATGAGCATGTAAATATGCCTGAAAATAACAAATCAAACGAACCAAATATTGAAATCAATTTAGAAAATTACTTTGCAACATTTTATATGATAATGGAAATAATTTCGGAGTGTATGAATAAGATTTATTGTATTATCACGTTCGGCTACTTTTGTATGACGCGGAAAAAGTACTGTAAAATCAAACGAATCTTTATTATGTTTCTGTTTTTTTCAAAAGAATTTATGAATACCGAAAGTTAAATAGCCAATATTATCTCCTGTACGTGCATCAGGCATATCTTTTAATTCTTCCGGTGGCGTACGATAACTAACAATCACCTGTGGTGCTTGTTGAAATTGGCGTCTTCGTTCTTTAAATTCCTTCAAATAAAAAGTTTTTATCTGAAAAATAACCAAAAAAGAAATCATTTTAACTTACTTCCATGAAAACGCGACCAATAATATTATCATCCGGATCTTTAAAAACAGTTGAAAAGATTACAATAACGCGATCAGATGATGCATCAACATACATTGTTTCGTCATCACGATAATGTATAACAGCTCGTTTATGAGTTTCTGTTTTAGTTTCTTGTTTACTTTGAAATTCAAAATATTTTTCAAAGACAGCAGCAAAACAATTTCTTTTGAGCATTGCGATTTTACGAACTAATGGTAACCAGACTTCATTAGTGTCACCTTTTGGTAGTTGAGTATTAAAATCCAATGATAATGTTACATTATAACCTTCTAAAGGTGTAACAAGTAAATCACCATATTCACGACGAAGAACCTAAAAGAAAATAAATGAACGTATTAAGGAGAAAAAAGAAGCAACACAATATTTTAACTAACATCATCAGTACCATATTGTTCTAAATCACGATAAAATTTTAGTTTAATGCTAACAATAAATGGTTTATCACGTGAACTTGTTACATGATACATAGCACCATCGAAATCTAAATTTATTCAACGATATATTTTGCTTTTCTATCTTCCGAGAATATTGAAATAACATACCAACAACATCAGTTTTTACTTCAACTAATTTTTCTTTTCGTAAAAATGTTTCAATTTGTACCGTTAATAATTCTTCGATTATACGATTATGAACTTCGAGTAAAATCATGGTTTTATCAAAACTATTCAACTAAAGTGAAAGGAATAACGAATGTATCTAGAAAAGTGAAAAAAAAATTTTCATAAGTATGAATCGTTGTAGAGTCAACATTAGAGATATTATAATTGACCACAGCACAACAATGTATGAATGATTCATGTATGTTAGTACTCTTTCTTTTTTTTATTTATTGGATATATGATATATATATAAATGGCAATGAAAGTTGTCAGTAGATGTCTCTAGTTCTTGATCAAGTATTTCGAATGGTATATCGATTACTCGCATACGCTCCTTTGTGATTCAGTCAGCATCTTTTATATGAACTTAATTGAACAGAATCAAATTAAATGCTATTGTTCCCATATTTTCTGTAAATATTTATGAAAGTTTTTAGAATTTTGTAACAGAAAAATTAATACTAAGTCTTGTACGTGACTGTACGATCAATATTTTTCTTTCGAGATGTCATAAGATCAAATATAAGAATAAATTCCCTTTTGTTTTTGTAGATATAATTATAAATATAAGTAAATATTATTTGTTTGAATTTATGCTTCAATTAAAGCATTTCAATCAATATACTATTTGCTATTCATGATAAAGTCTTGACATTCAATTTACAATTTAATTAGATTCATGTTGTCGGCTTTTGTAAAAGCCTAGATGTAAATCTGCTTCATAAAATGATATTAAAAATTATTGTTTTCAAATATATTATTAAATTAATCTCTCCATAAAATGTGCATTGTAGAAGTATGTATTTTTTTTAGTTGTTTATAGCATAACATCGTGGCTAGCAATACTATGTAACATGCTGTCGTTAGACAATTCAATTTTTTCATTCAAACTACTTGGTTTTAGAAATATTTTTATGTAACCTATCACTAATTTATCTATAGTATTCAAATACAAAATCAATAATTTTAGTCAGTTATATTCTGAAAATTTCGTCCAGCAGACATATTCACATTCACATTGATAGGTTTTCTACTTCTCTTAAACTAGACACCGTATTTTAAACGATTATTCAATTGAAATACTATCAATATGCTATTGATTAGTAAAGAAAAAATAGATTTCTCTTTCAATCGTGCAAATTATTAAATTTACTTTAATGAACAGTGCGATTATAAAAAAAAAGATTTCTAATATGGTACTGATGATGTTGATTTATTTGAACGTTGAATAAAAAACTAAAAATACGAATATGATTGAAGCATAAAAAAATCCAATCAATAGACCTGTTGCATTGCATTTGATGCTTCTTTGAAGTTTTTCATTTGATGAAAACTATTTGCTAACCAATGTGGTAATTTCGATGATATATTTGTTTTGCTATATCGTTTATCAATTAAAAGAAGACAAGCATAATCTCCACGGTGCCGAATTGCTCGACCAATACTTTGATTAATAGCTTTCCAACAAGTGTTTTCATAATAGGCTCTACCAGCAGTTTCTCCTGTTGTAGTCGATTTTATTTTCATTGAATCCAAATAACGCATTTTTTCAATCATTTCCGATGAACCAATATTGGGATAAGGCATACCAACAACACATACACATCGAGCTAATTCATCAGAAAAATTTATTCCTTCACTCATTTTTCCACCAACAATTGAAAAAAGTAGACCACCAGTACCACACTAAATAAATGATCGAAAAAGAATTAAAAATACAATATAAAACCTATCGAGAAAACTTTAATTGATTTTGTATAATTCGTAAGAATAGTGTCGACATCACTTGAACGCTTTGGTTCCATAAATATCTAAGTATTTAGAAAGAAAATAGTCAAAGAATTTCTAATAACGTTAGCGTGTTCTAACCTTCTTTTTGGCTATAATCTTATTCAATACAAATGTTTTTTCAAAATACGCATAAGCTTTTTGTAAATGATCGTATGAACAAAAAAAGATCACAACACCATCCGGTATAGTAGAACAAAGTGCTACAAGAACACGTCCTAACTCATCCATCTTAATAGAAATCTTTATTCATAAGAATTGATCACAGAAAAAAGAAAAGAAAATAATCATTTTCTATTGCGCTCACCATTGTCGTATTCGAACGATTGACTGCAGTAAATTCAAATTCAATATTTTGTGGACCTGATGGAAGTGCTATAGCGAGTACATTTTCTTCTGGAACAATGTGATCTAATTGAATAAAAGAAAAACGACAGCATTGAATGCAGAGAATTTCGTTAATAGAGGAGTTTTTCACTGCATGATAATTGAAAAATTTTTTCTTCAGGTTGACCACAGGCAAGAAAAAGATGATCGATAAATTCATTAATCTATTAAGAAAACAAAAATAAGAATGAGAGATCAAGATTAAGATCATTGTTTTATTAATTACTGGTCTCATCGTTCCACCTAGAAATTAATATAGAAAAATCAATGCTTATTTTGTAGTCAAAACAAAATCTCTATAAGAAAATTACCAGCTACAATAACTGAACGTGCTTCATTAACAATTTCGTGGAAAAACGATGACGTTTTAAGAGCAAAATACTTGATCGAACATTGTCCAAGAGTTTCTAGAAAATATTTACAATAGAATGAAAATTTTTTTGGGGAACATAGAATAATAAAAACCTTTTCTAATGAGAATAATTTTTCCATCATCACGTGGATTAGTTAGTGCTCCGAGAAATGTAGCAAAAATAGCAAATGAGTTTGAGATTTTTTGTTCAGTTGATTCTTTAAATATAAAGAAAAAGTGCAATTATTAAATAAATTGAATGTATAGTAATATTGTTCCTATATCTAAAATATCAAAGCGAATATGTTCATTCCATATAGAGAATAGCTTTCGAAACTGTTCAGCAACATTTGATTATCGGTTCGAATTTATAAATAAATAATTATTTCAAGACACCGCTTGTCTTAGTTTAACTATTTTACGTGTTCATCATTTAGCATATATAAGAGTAATTCTTCGAACAATCTAACTTCTTCATTATCATTATTAATTGACGATGCACTAATGTGTATCATTATTTCTCTACCTTTATTTAATTGATCTGCATCAGCAACGTTTTGCTGCAATTGTTTTTGCGTTTGTTTTTGTAATAATTTTTGTAATGCACTTTCATTAGTTTTCTTTTCTATAATCATAGAATGAAAATATAAATTTTACATGAAATAAATTTTCTTCTACCATCCAGTAATTGATTTTTATTTACAGGATATTTTGACATAAAACCGTGCAACTAAAATAAAAGTTGTAAAATATTGATTTCAACTCAATAAAATATTTACAAAGAAACCTTTTTAGTTATTTCATTTGATTTAATGTAATCAATAAGTTGAAATAGATTAACATAAATGCCAGCATCCGATAAATAATCAATTAGATCAACGGTTGAAGAAGTTTCTATCATGAATTTCAATCATACAAGAAATCTTTTGGATAGAAAACAAAGGCTATCCTACCTGTCTTATTCGATGAAGCTACGAGATTACTCCATTTTTCACTATCGTACACTATTGGCAGGTTTTCTTTTGCTAAATCGAAATTCAAAACAGATATTATTAGTTAAAAATACATAACTTATTCTTTACAGCAAAGGGTTTTGATTAAATTGATTTGTACATCTAATAGTTGTTTTATTGCAAGTAGATTTTTTGCTGTTAAACGATTTTTATATTTTTCATGATAACGTGATAATTGACCATAGGAATCGATTAACTACATTTCAAAAGCAATATCAAAGAATTAGAATTCAATTTTTTTTGCTCATTAAAATTAACCATACTTGATTTCCACTTATTTCGTTTGAATGCATGGAGCATATAGCATCTGGCAAATTATGTGCTTCATCAATGATTACAACATTATCACGCATTTCAATACCACATGCCTCTCTTGTTGATTTATGCATTAGAGTTTGATATGGTAAAAGAACAATATGAGCAGCTGCAATAGCTGCACGTGTTGCATAATAAGGACATGTATTTAATTCACGGCCCAGTTTAACAACGTCTTCAATATCTTGCACATCACTCTGATAAACGAATCAAATATTATTAAACAACAAGGAGATACTGTGAGTCATGTTCAATTGCATGAATCTTTGACAAAAAAGTATTTAGATACAAAAACTCAGTGAAAATAAAAGAGCTATTAATGTAATTTCTAGAGATATTTCTAAACATTTTTATGAGATATATATATACTCTCTTCCATATCCTCTTCTCATTTTCGATCTTCAATATATAAAAAAGCAAATTAATAAATATGACTGCTCTAGTTGAACCTGTTTTTTGCTTCGAGATTATTAGAATGAAATAAAACTATTTTAGCTATTTTAAACGTACCAGAATATCATTAGATAAACATTCGACTCGATCTTGTTGTAAAAATGAACAGCCACAAGCGGTCTTTTGTCGTTTTCCTGTTGTTGTTTTTTCTTTAAAAGAAGTTATCATAATAACATTCAATAAAATGATTCATTTAAAAATAATTTTACTTTCTTTTTTCTGTTTTTGTAAGTCAAGACATTTTTCATTAATCAATGCCAATGATTTCAGTTTCGACACAGACTCATTAATACATAAATTCTAAATCATAAAACTACTATTCGAAATAATGTTTAGACAATTGATACCTGACGTGATCCAAGTGCTACTAAACGTAATTGATCAATATATTTTGTCTTTTGAATTTCACCAATAAATTGTGATATTTGTGAATGTGTACGAGTGCAAAAGAAAATCTTCAATAAGAAAATTCTTTCAGATTATATTTCAAAAGACAATATTTTACTTTTTGTATATGTGCTTTTTTTTCTCGTAAGCCTATCGAATCAGTTTTTGTCGGTGAATCAATATCATCAAATAATATTTTTCGATCATTATCCTTTATAAGCAATTCTTCATCACTGCGATAGAAAAGGCACTTTAATATATTAAAAAAAGTTAGTATTTATACCTAAGTTCATCGTCATTATCAATTTTTAATTGATCTTTAGATGTGAATATATCGTCATCATCAGATTTTGATGGTACGTCACTATGAAATAAATCTCGATATTTTGCATCAAAATCGCGTTTCTATACGAAATTCGACATAAAATATAAGTTTGAAGAATAAAACGAATATACCGTTTTTTTAATACTAGCTGCTAATGTATTCTTTGCTGCATTTGCATATTGCTCTTCAAGATCAATTTTAACTTTTAATTCTTCCTAATTTGAAATCAGAAGAATACTAATAGAATTGTTGCATTGTCACAGAAAAATATTTTCTTATATGAAATAATAAGAAGCGTTATCGAACATACTCGTCTTTTTTCTTTTGCAGTTTCTTCTTCTTTACGTTTCATTAATCGTTTTAACCAATCATCAGTACTGAAACAACAGCACTGATACAACCGAAAATAATATTGGATTTGCATACCTGTTTTCATTTTTTGATTCGTTCGGTTTCTGTAATTCTTCGTATTCATCTTTCCATGATTGTATCTCATCAAATAGCCATCGCAGTGAACCACATATTAAACTCAAACTTTTACCCTAGAAACGATCCCCAAAACAAAAGCAGTCCCCAATCAATAAATAAACAGTAAGATTACGGTGCCAGTAGGTGATTCGAATATACCATGTTTGCGTTGTTGAATAGTCGAATAAAGACCACGCATAAATTCAATTTGAATTTGATAGGGTTCAAATGGAAATCCAAATGACGCTACTTCAACTAATAGGCAAAAAAAAGAAAGCGATATTCGATAAGAAAAAATTCTTGTTTTTTTTCAAATTACCCAATGGAACCGCTGGTTCTATTTTCTTCAGAGGAATATCATCACACACAGCAAGTAATTCATCGTCATCAATATCATCATCGTCAAATTTTGAAGATGTTGAATTTATCATCTGAAAATGGATCTCTTCATCGAAAAAGAATAGTATAAGATAAAAGTCATTATAATTATTATCATATATTGCTATAGAGAGATTGAGAGCAATCAAATATTTTGATTGTAAAGTTAACTTCTATAACAATCGTTAGATGATTTTCGCAAGTAGATTAAGTTCGTTTTCCTAATTCTCAAAAGGTAATCCATATTGAACTAAGTATGATAAAGATAATGATGGCTCGATAAGTAGAAGATTAGTACTTATTCGTTGTTTGATACGCAAAAAGTATTAAACTAGAGAATAGTGAACTGTGCGAATTATACATCTTTCTTTTGATAGATAACGAATATTTATTTATAGTAAAATTTATATACTAAACATAATACCAGAGGGCACCAGTATATGGTTTTGTGTACTCTAAAGTTTCCTTTGTTGAATTATCCAAACGCACGTTTCGAATCAAAATTTTCTATAATTCAAATTTGCTTATCTGTCAAGAGTATAGGTGATACAGCTTTTGTGAACGACTCTATGTTTTAGAAACTCTGCATTCATGATTTACATGAAAATGTGCAAAAAGAGATGACATTTTTTCTTTACTTGTTTCGAACGAATAGGTTTCGTTTTATCCTGGTGTTAAATAAGATTCTGTATTTCAAGAAGGATCAACATTCGACGACTACAGTTTAGGATCTGTTCAACAGAGATATATTTGATTCAATGACTGACCTATTATCATTTCAATTCGACAATATCAACTTTCTTGATCGTTTTCAATATTAATATGGTAATTATGAACGGTGTTTACGCGATGTTCTAAATAACATTCAAAAATTTCTTCATAGTTAGCTTGAACAATGATTTATACAGTTATTGGTATCAATGTTCGGTTACTTCAAAAGAATCGAATTTTGAATCCCGAACAAAGTATCTAAAGGCAAGAAAAAAGGATGATTTTCACAACTGCAAATCCTTTGTGTTGAGCATAATAAAATCGTGATAAGTTGTGTCATTCTTATTGTCAATAGAAATAAAAGACTTTTGGACGATTGTTTGTCTATTTGGAATTAATTGAAACAACTTTCTCAGAAGAATTATTATTAGCTTTGAGAGAACGTTCGCTCATTTTTGAGAGACTACACAAATATAAATTGTAGTTTAACAGCAAATGACTTTCCGAGGAATGCAACCAATTGTCCACCTACGGACGTATCGTGAATATGAAGAAAAAAAATTATAATAACTAGTACAAGATTGATCATGAATGTAATTGAATGAAATTATGATAAATAAAACTGCTGCATTGCTATTACGGGTGATAAGTTATAAAAAGTAAGTTATGTTGCACGCCTAACTGTAAAATATTGGTTTCATTTTAGGTAATCGAATCTATTCACATTGACAAGATTAGGCGTAGTTCATCAATTATTGCGTCATTTCAAATATTCATTAAATCCGATTTGACGAATGTTTACTGGTTGTATTTAAAAAATTATATTCAACGACAAAAAGCAATATATGAATCGTGAATAACCTTGAATAAATGAGCCTCTCATGAGCAAAGGACAAAGAAAATCATGATTTAACCAGTAGATGTAATTTCTTAAAAGATCGAGTACTTTTCTCAATATTTAACAATTTAATTAAATAGCAACAATCTAGACAAATCAACAAGGAAGCACACTTGAAAAATAAGTCTATGTATAGAAAGTTGAACTATTACATCAGTAATCTAGTTGTAAGTTATTCTATGAATGTTCTATTACTGTCTTTGATATAATCTTAGTAAAATAATTGTATAAAGCTTTTGCTACTAGTCGACTAAGTTATATAATAATAACAATATGAAAAAATGAAATCTTCTTAATTTTGACTGTCAAAATGTTGTGTTAATATCATCCTTGTAACTCAAATTTCTTGTTCACAAAATTTGCATATCATATCTCTGTCATATTGAGGAGTAAAAAAATATTTCTCTATAATAAATATTCATACTAATAAAAAATGAAAATAACTATAACAGTAATCACTCAACGGCGATATTTGAAATATATCTGCATAGATAGTTTCTATTCGCGAGTATATATATTCATAATACAAAAAAAAGTGTTCATTCAATGACTAACAAGTACATTCGAAAAATGATACAGTTCTTCTTTTGGTTCATAGGCACCTAATTCAGTGCCACACTCACTACATAACACAGGTCTTAATATATCATGCTCGTTTTCTGCTTCTTGTGCGTCACTGATCGCAAGAGGATCATCAGTTTTAAATCGTTTATTACTATTCTTCTTCTTTTGTTTCGATGATTTTTGACTGTTAGCCACCGTTACATGAACAGGGCGATTTTCATCGATTGCACAATTGAAGACAAACATTGCTCGATATTGATTTCGATTTGTTTCATGTCTGTAGAAAAGAATAAAATATCCGAAAGAATAACACAAAATTATTTTAGATTACCTCTGACAATCATGGCACACTAATACCATACAACCTGGACAATTGAGAACTGCATCAGTTGGACCAAGTGCTGATGCATCTAATTTCTCTATTTCATTGACTCCTCGAGATCTTAAGAAAACAATACTGAAACGATTAAAAGAAGCAACTACTATTATTAACTGTACTTGAGACGTTCTTTGGTCATCCATTTTTCATCTTCTTCTTCTTCGTCAGGATCGTAAAGAAGATCATCATTTATTTTTTCTTCATCATCTTTATTTACTACTGCTTCATCTAGAAGATTTCTTGTATGACAAATAAGCAAATTTGATCATAAAATAAATCACTCACTTTTCTCATCATCTTCATCATCACTATCATCTTCGTTTTTTTCATTAACTACTATTTTCTTTACTTCTTGTGTTTTTTGAGCTTAGTAATAGGTAAACAAAATTTTTATCAATTAGTAAGCTAGTAAAAATAAATAGAAAACTTACTTGATATGGGCAATTCAAATGTTCCACGTTTAATAAAATTTTGATAGATTTGATCTAATTCATCTTCCATTTCGTTAGCAAATGTATTTGAAGTAGTAGATGTCGATGATGAATCTTTTTTTTTTGCTCCTTGAGACATTGTCTTTTCGATAAACGCACGCAGTGGTCGATCGAATTCATCATCAGAACTAAATCGATATGAAGTTATTTTATTCTCAAAAATAAGAATTTGTAAACTATTGAACATTTTTTACCTGTCAGAATTAACATGATCACCAGTTATTGCAGTAGTACAAGGAATTTCGTCTTCATCGTCACTAGGTTCATTGTCGACTTCATAGCCAGTATAATATTTAAAACGTTGATCAGTCATTTGATCTGAAACAATGAGTAAAGACTATATTCAATTCATATATTATATTTTATTTTTCGAAGAATATTATTAGCTAATCGTTTTGGTAATGTTGTATTACATTATTTCTAGATTTTTAGGAAACTTTTTCTTTCTTCTTGACAAAAAAGTCGAACAGATGAATCATGCAACGCATGAATTAAGCAATAAATAAATATGAGATGAAAAAATCATCGAATAAAATCTTTTGCTTAGTATGACATCTGTAGACTAAAAACTTTCAATTAAAAATAGTAAAAACACGCAAACTTGTTGATCGCTATCTGTAATCAGAGTTGATGAATCAAAATCATAATAATAGTAAACTAAACAAAGAGAAGCACTAATTTTTATAGCTATCTATTAAATCAAGTAAAAATAATGAGAAAAATATTGGCACTCTTAACGTTTGATAACATCGGATCGGATGATTCAAAAAAGTTTTTCTGCCTCGAGATCATTTATTAATTTGTTTACTTCACTCATCGTAAACTTTCTAGAAAAGTTTAGTCGCACGTTCGTTATCCATAATATATTACTGAACTTGCTATCGATATAAATATCTTCAAAGATTCTAGCATAAAATAAATAACCTGTTTTCATTCAATTAGTATTAGTAAATCAAGAGAAAACAGGAGTTAACAAAAGAACAAATGATTTCTTTTATTAAAATAAAAAATTTACATTTATACTGAATTTTTTGTTTTCACTCATCAAATATCATTATTATTAATCAACGTTCGAAGCCAGATCAAATGGTTGATGCGAAAATTTCCATTTTAATCCATCATACTCAGCAATGTACGTTGCTAATGTTGAGTATGTTGCTACAGTACGATAAAATGTTTCAATATTCGGCTTTGTTCCTTTTATTGCATCGGTCAAAGCTAATAAACCTGGTGCATGTGTTACAATAAGTATTGTACGACCGTAACGACCATATCGGCCAATGATTTCTCGCATTACAGTAGCACTTCTTTCAAAATATTCGTCCAATGATTCTGGCGCATTCACTTTTGGAAATAATGATTTATATTCCGGTTTGATATTATAACCATTTTCCATTAATTCTTTTTTCGACATAAAACTATCGACTAACTTATGATTTAAATGAGGACATTCGAATAGGCCAGGTTCAATACGAATTGGAATACGATCACGATGTTGCATACCTATACAAAAGTATTTCCAGAAAAGTTGATATCAAGAAAAACGACTTAGACTCAATTATACCTTTTAGAATTCGTTCACCTGTTTGTATACAACGAAGTGCTGGCGATGAAAGACATATATCAACTGTAAGATTATTATTTATCATAGTCTGTCCAAGAAAACGAGCAGTTTTTAAACCATGAACTAAAACAAGTCATCGAACTTTGTAAGTTTCAAAAGACAAAATAGAAGATTATTTATTTGACCTGTTAATGGTACATCAAATTCATAGGCTTGATCAAAATGTCTTTTAGGTAAAATATGTGGTAACCTTGGATCGTATGGTTTATAGGTATTTGTTCTAAAAGCTTTTTTAAACCAATCTGAACCAAGTGCTTGATTAGCTCGTTCACCATGACGAATAAAAATAAGCCTTAACGGATGTGCCGAAAGGATACCAGCAGGTAGTCTACTGTGTTGTAGTAATGCTGGTGAATGAACGCGATGTGCACCATGATTTCCACGATGACCGGGAAGAATATGCCGAAAGCGTTTTCCATCGTTATAGCTAAAATTTTCATCTCTATCGTCATCGTCCTGTATGTTGCTGAGAGAAGCTTTCGCAGTAAGCTGAACTTTTTGTGATAATCGATGCTGAACTGGAGCAACTGGCGCTGGTCTTGATGATTGTTTTACTAATCGTTGTACAGGTTGTCTTGATAATACTGAAAATTCATCATTATCACTACTATTAAGATGATGTTTAGATATATTTCCAGGCATTCTGACAAATCCGTCAGTATCATCTTTATCGGAATCTCCACTATTCAATAATGATTTCGAAGCGCGTACAGAAGGTGATGCGAATGTACTATTATACTGATTTGTGGGTATTTTATGTAAATTTTGATGTTGAATATGACCAGCATTGTTATCCGATACTTTTCTTGAAAGTAAACGCGATTGAAATGGATGATTATTAATAGGAGTGTCGTTGTAATCATCAGAATTATTGTTAGCTAAATTCAATTCACGAAATATCATATCAGTTAAAGTGTCTATCATTTTTTCTTGTTCGTCTAATAACTCTATTGAAACACACTTGTCAAGAATCAAAGAAATGACACGTTGTTGTTCTCATTTATTCATTTCAACGAAATAATTTATATTTATACGCGTCACAGTTCACTGCTTTTTTGCGGCTGTCATTGTGAAATCACGTAAACATTACTGATACTCTATACATATATGCATAACAAGGAGGCTGTGTGAGAGAACGAAAATGTCAATATTAGTATTAAAAAATAATGTTTTTATCAACGAGAAAATATCAGTGAATAATTTCAGGAAAAAAACAAATTTTATCATTGATTAAATGAAACACTGTGAATTCAAATAGTATTTTTTTATTAAAATTAGTTGACCATTTCTAAAAACCGACAGCAAATAACTACTGTTCTCTAACTTGATCATGACTCATATTGACTCCAGAGAAATTTTTTTTCTGTCTCATCCGTATTTCACAATTTTACATCACATTTAGCTATATCAAATTTTTTTCTTTTATACAATTCTGTTACTCAGAGTTAGCCATGTCTTCATCATCTAAAGTTCTTAAGCATAAGAAAGCATCATTTTCTATTGATCAAGATTGTCAACTTGATGTAAAACGAAATATTCAATGTCAATCGAAACGATTGGGAGAAGAAGATAGTTGTTGGGAAGATACATTATTTTCTCTGAATGAATCACTTGAAATTTTAAAAGAAATTGGTGAACAAATTGTTCATTTTCCTCGTGAACAATTTAAATTTAAAAGTTTTAATACTATTAATCTTTTACCACATAATAAGACATTTTATGGGGATCTTAATTCAGATGGTAGTTGTAACTATTCTGATATATCCTTGATAAAACTCTTCGATATTATGAATATATATAGATATATAGATATATAGATATATAGATACAGATATATAGATACAGATATATAGATACAGATATATAGATATATAGATATAGATATAGATCCACTCTATCGATAGGAATCACAAAAAGATGTTAGTTATCCAGAGGTTAAATCATGATCACATGTACTTAAAAGATTATGATTATGAGACACTATATTTGAAATAACTGGTCAACATTGTAACCATTGTGTTGTTAATCAGTATGGAGGTAATCGTATGTTTTCTTCGATACTTGGTAGTAGAGCTATTTTTTTATCGATTGATAACCATGATTATATGGGATATTATTTTGATAAAACTGATGATTTTGTAAATGATTCAAATGTATTATACATTGACATTTTCATTTGGTTGTGAACGAGTTTTACGCTTAAGACATAATCAAAGCAAAGTTACACAAGATATTCATTTGACATCGGGCTCGCTTTTCGTATTTGGATGGAAAACTAATTCTGTTTGAAAACATCTATTGTTAAAACGCAACGTCATGTGAACGACGTATTGACCTTACATATCGTCTCATTAACACTATCATACATAGAGATGGTACACTTACTGAAATTGATGATTCTAATTTTTCAATTCAAAATTATTTCAATAATAATTCTAATGAGAACGAGAACGAGAACGAGCACGAGCACGAAGTAAAAAAAGATAAAATTATATGAACAAATCGAATGATATTTAATTTTGTAATTGTAACTAATCGTGAAAAGTATATATATATGTTGTGGTCAAAATTCAAATCCAGCCAAATTTTAAATTTGCCCAGACAGAATTCAAATTAGAAGTTTGTCCAATATAATCTCCGTCAAAATTCTAATTTGAATTTGGTCCAGGCAGAAGGGTGT
>CAJNYU010003264.1:0-111441 GCA_905331475.1 Rotaria socialis | reverse complement strand
GACAGGGACAGAGAAATTAATTAATTAGTTAGCTGATTAATTAATTCATTTCTCTGTCCCGGCCTGTGATGGTTTCTGAGGTATATGTCCCGGTCTATGATGGTTTCTGAGGTATCTGTCCCGGTCTGTGATAGTTTCTAAGGTCTCTGTCCCGGTCTGTGATGGTTTCCGAAGTCCCTCTGTCACTGTCTGTGATGGTTTCCGAAGTCCCTCTGTCATTGTCTGTGATGGTTTCTAGAGACTCCATACATAATAATATAGACCGTAGTAGAGANGATTGTTTGTAAAAGTAAAGATTGAATATAGGTTGAGTTTATTTTTAAAGGATCAAGAAGTGTTCATTTTATTTAAGTAACTCACACTACTCTGAATGAGCGCGCGAAAAAACAAGAAAATTAAATTAGTAAAACAAGCACATATTTAGATGTGTATACATATACAACAAGCATCAAAATAAGATACAAAGGCAATGCTGCCGTCACAGAGAGCATTGAGATAAATGAAAAATAAGAAATAAAATTTTTTTTGTTTTGGTCACTTATTTGAAAAAGAAATCAAAATTATGATCAATTAGAAAATACTTCGCTAAATTTAACTCATAGACAAAGTTTCCATATCGTTCATATAACTTTATTTGCATTTTGATTTTCAAAAATTTTTTTTTCTTGTCTTTTCTTGCCTTCGCTTTCTTTTGTGTCTATTTTCTCTATCTTTAATTAAATCTATTATTCCAATCTCAACTAAATTCTCATCTCAGCTGTACCATAATATATTCTTTTGCTCATATGATGTAAACGTAAAAATCCAGCCTATATTAATTATCTTAATCAACCAGACATCTTTCTTTTTAGAATGCAATACGTGGATATCTATGAAAAAGTTGTAAACTAAAAAAATGAATTGCTGGGCTAACGTGTCTTATCTTTATGTGCTATCGCAGACAATTGATCAAGCATGATGCAAGAGAATAGAATCAGATCGAGTAGCTAACTAGTAAAAATTTTGTCCTAGGGGGTTTTTTCTTCTCGAATATTGATTATTATAAGGAAGTTGTTTGTGATTCTACAGAATCTACTGTCCTATCGAACTGGAGAGAAACTAATCAAGTCCTAGACTTTCTTTATTTTTGTTTTGATTGATAGAATTCGTTATTATCGATGGTATGTTGTTAGTTTTATATTTCACTATTCAACTGTAAAGACACAATCTCATTTGAATGGAATAAAAGACTAGAAAAAAAAGAAGTTTTATTTATCAACGATCAATAGTTTTATAACGACGTGCTAGAACAATTCTTTTGTTTACTTATGGTTTTTCTTAGATAAACGAATAATAAAAGTACTTCCGTTATTGCATTAAGTATAAGCAATCTCCAACTCGTTTTCCTCCCTAAGGAGATTTTATCGGTCAATAAAATCTCAAATTGATTCACATGGCAAATTTACATTTTTCTTTTTCAGCCAAGTTCGTATTGAAATATAGCAAATAGCGGATATCCAGTTTTTAGATAGTAGTCATTTTGTCAATACCCAAATGTCACATTAACGTGGACATTTTTATTGCTTTCATCTCGATGAAAAATCGATCGAGTTTATATGTGTTAGCGTGATCTTACCGATGTGACTTTTCGTTCAATATTATTTCTATCAGCTATTCCATTTATTGTATTCAATAAACATGCTGTATAATAGAGATTATTATCTATCTATTCCGTATCTATTACTCACTAGTTTCATATTCTTATTTGCACAATATCAAAAATGTTATTCACTTGCTACAGCAGATTCAACTCCATCATCGTCGTCTTCGTTCTTGCACGAAGGTCTAGCAAATATTACTCCTGAGACGTCCGATGAACAACGTCTTTTTTATAAAATAATGACAGGCTATGAAAAAGCGGTAAGACCATTGAAGAAATCATCTCAAGCTGTTGTTGTTAAACTTGGTATAACGCTGACACAAATTTTAGATATTGTAAGTCATAGGAACAGCTAAGAGAACAATTGCTTATTCTTGTATTATTATTCATACGTAGGATGAACGAAATCAAATAATGACAACCAATATTTGGCTCGATCAGGTAGAATTATTATGAATTTTCTTAGAAATTTCACGATTATTTTTCTATTCGATCAGTTACACTAACCACTACTCCCCCTCATATTTTCTCCCAGAGAAAGTCTGTAATAAGTTACATGTCCAATTAAAATGAGCATACTTCATGATGAAAGAAAAACCTGTTGACATTACAAGCGAAACCAAGGTTGTAATAAGAAAGAGAATGCATCTTTTTCTCCCACTACTAAACAGGAATGGAACGATGCATATTTAAGATGGAGTCCAGCAGAATTCGGTGGTTTAAAAAGAATACGTATACCTTGCCGTCTACTATGGTTACCTGATATTGTATTATACAATTCAGCAGATGATTATACACAAGGATATATGCAATCATTAGCAATGATTGATTATAATGGTACTGTCTTTTGGCCACCTATTGTTAAATTTCGATCGACTTGTAAAATAGATATCACTTGGTAAATTTTCATTCAGAAAAACCTAAAAAAGCAGCACACTTATCTCTTAAAATTAGGTTTCCGTTTGATGATCAACTATGTTTCTTAAAATTTGGCTCTTGGACATACGATTCTACTCAAGTCATATTAACAAATCGATCAGGAAATGTTGATACGAATAATTATGTTGATAATGGTATAGTTTATTTTTTGATTTGCAATTTCTATCACATAGTTATTGTTCTCTAATAAAAAAAAGGTGAATGGAAATTATTATCATCTTGGTCGGTTCTTTCAACATTAACCTATCCATGTTGTGAGGAAGCATATCATGATCTAAAATTTTATTTACATATACGTCGTCGTACTCTATACTATGTATATAATGTTATAATTCCATGTGTTATGTTATCGGGATTAACATGTTTAACCTTTTATTTACCAGCCGAATCCGGTGAAAAAGTTTCATTGGGTTTAACTGTTCTTCTTTCGTTTTCCGTTTTTATGTTAGTCATTGCTGAATCAATGCCAGCTACAAGTGAATTCATTCCTTTAATTGGTAAATTCATTCCAGGATATTTTTTGATTTTCCTATATTTTAATTTTCTTGTTTTGAAGGCATTTACTTTACATTCGTCATGAGTTTAACAAGTGTATCAGTTCTATTGGCTGTTGTTTTACTTAATGTTCATCTATATGGTTCCGCTTTGAAACCCGTACCACGTCGATTACGTCATATACTTTTCTTTCGTGTAGCACCGTTTTTACGTGTAACATTACATCGTATAACACCAAGAAAGAATAAACGAAATACTCCCTGTACACCATCATCGCGAAATTCGACAACGATTTATAACGCTGTTTTTCTTAATGACAACGATTTGTCAACCAATTCTCAACCATCACCATCACATACGCTGCATTCAACAACAATGACTTCCGATTCTAATGTAAAAAATGTACATTCCATGCCATCTATATCGAATTTACAATCGAAACCACAATCGTTACAAGAATGTAAACGACTTCTTTATGAACTCAATCGCCTTATTATTCGTGCCGGTGAAACACGTGAGGATGATTCTATTATACGCGACTGGCAAAATATTGCCTTAGTTATTGATCGTTGCCTGTTTTATGCATATCTTCTATTAACAACATCAGTAACAACAGGCGCATTAATTGTGGCACCATTGATGAAAACTATTCCAATACCGCCATCCTACTTTCGATTGAATATGACCGGAGCATAATTTCTTGGCCTTTTTTTCGTGATTATCTAATATTTCAAAAGAAAAAATATCAAGTACATGCATCCATCGTCAACTGTAAATATACACGAGCCCAACATAGACCTATGGTACGGTTTGAAACCTTTTCGATCATCCATCTAAGTTGAATTTCGATTGAATATCGAATAAAATAAATTTTGTACTCTAATATTCCATAATATCTTTGACTTAACTTTTAATAAAAACAAACGATCAATGAAATAACAGATTAAAAAATAGTGTCAATAGAATAATAGTTAATAATAGTTATTATTATTGTATTGATTAGGATAGTGCTGTTGTTGTTGTTGTTGTTGTTGTGGATAACCTCGACTTGAATTGGGACGATTTCGATTTTGATTATCACGTTGTTGATTGTAATAACCATAACCTGATTGACCATATTGAGATGCTTGTTGATATTGAGGAGTCAGATTATTTCGTTGTGATGACGTCGACGGCGGTGGTGGTTGTTGTTCTTGTGCATATTCGCCTTGTTCGTCGTAATATCCTTCCTAAAAGAAAAATTCCATTTAATGAAAAACAAAATTCAACAAAACCAATGAGACATACTTCGTATGGTTCAATATCATCGAAATTCAAGTTTTCCGGCTCATTAAAACCTTCATACATAATTGAACATTTTTGAGTTTCGTACATAATGCTCATTACAATAGCAGGATAATACTAAAATAAAATAGATATTGATGTTTTAATAATAATAATAGTATAGTTATTCTTACTTCATTATCTTCATAGTATCGAGCTAATACTTGATCGCCGACTTCAAATTCGAAGATTTGTTTCTAAAATAATCAACCATTTTTTTCTCTTTTAATTTAAAGAAGATAGAATTTACATTAACAGCACTTGATACTTGCGATTGATTAGAAGCAACAATAGCAGCAGCAGCAGCGACAGTAGGAGCGGGAATATACTTTGGTTTTGGATCGATCTTTTGAGGTTTTGACTGGGCTTTTTGTGTTAAAGCTATAGAAGAATGTATGTTTAGTTTTTACTTAAGAATCAAATACAAAATCTTACAAGCTGGTTTCGCTCCAAAAAAATCGAATAAAGTTACATCTTTACTTGGACGTGTTTCTTCACCACCATCATCATCATCACGTCCTCGACCACCACGTCGATTACGTCCAAAACCTCCGCCACGTCTTGGTCGACTATCATCATCGTCAAAGCCAGGTTTAGAAGGTGGTTTACGATCTGATTGCCCTCGTCGTTTATCTTCAGCTGTAGGTTCATCTGCTATTTGATTTTTCGCCCATTCTGGTACTAAAATAAGAACGATAATAAAAAGTTCAATTCAATTCAAAATCATTTATTTACATCGACTATTAGCTTTAATTGCTTCAACCGATGCTGCCATATTCGATGGTTTATTAGAAGCTGTTGATGAAGAAAGAGCTGCAGATGCTGTTTTTGGTCTTTCAGTGACTACTCTTTGACTTGTTTGTTCAAAACATTTTTTTACATTTCTACCGTTCATAACATTTTGTTGAGCAAGTGTTTGTGTTTTTGATTTTTGACCAGTAAGAAGATTATCAATAGCAGCACGACGTTGACGAACAAATTCTGGATCTTCTTCAGTATTTTGTTGCACTTTAGCTACATCCATCGAACGTTTAGACGTGTCAACTATACACAATAATGATGAGTAAAAATAACAGAAACAAAAAAAGATGTATACCACTACCTTTAGTTGTTGATGCATTTCTAGTACCAAATGGTACCCATGGCGGGGGTGCACCTTCTCCAATTAATGTTCGAACATGTTTACCCATTAGCTAAATTCAAGAATTAATTTTTCTAATTAATATCTTATTACAATACGAACTTTATTAAGTTTCCATTTATGAACAAGTTCATTTACCGTACCACCAAGTACTTCACAGGTTTGATCATTTAATATATAAAACCCATTTAAAACTTTGGTCTTTTGTTTTAATAAAATTTTAACACCTGGTGGTGTGTCGAAGCTAAAAGTTGAAAAAAAATTTCTTTTTAAAGAAAAAATTATATTTAATTATTTACTTAAAATTTCGTAATGATGGTAAAACAATTGCATTTTGAAAAGCGTGTCCATCTGTTATTGTCAATCGATAGAGATGTGGTCGATTTGATGATCCTTCGTTGTCTTTTGGTGCTGTCACATTACGAGTTTTATGCAATTGGATGATATACGGTTTTGTTGTCTAAATAAATTCAACTTTAGAGAACTCAACTGATTCTTTCGTTCATACTTGATCAAGTTTTGTTATTTCGGGTAAACATTTTTCTCCGGTGTGCCGTATATCACTCTATAAATTTACGAAAATTAAAAGATAACCAGCAAAGTAATTAGCCTTACATCAAGTAATTGTTTTTTCATAAATTCAAATGATTGTTGATTTCCTTCGAAAAATTCCATTTTTACTGACCATCCCAATTTATTTAATTGATCTTTCACATTCATTTTTTGAATAAATCTGCAAAAGAAAAAAATGAATTATTTTGACAATTATAAACATACATGAGTTAACATTTGTGCAGAGAGTACTTTATCTAAGGTAAACTAGTACTCAATTAGGCTATTTTTTCTGTGGAATGGTCATCATTTGTAAAAAAAAATGGTTTTCAAGTAGGCGATCATTCATTGGTCGGATAGAATCTCAAATGAAATAATTATTTTTATTAAAAAAATAATATGAATTAAAAATTCTCAGTGAGCTTTGCAAATCAATGTGTAAGGAGTATGCAAAATTTTGGTTTCATTCTCAAATTTGATAACGTATGGTACGATAATCTTGATAATATCACTAGTGGCGACATTGCAGATGGAGTGAGGTCATCGTAAATCTCACTGTGTTCTGTTCGTTTTAATTAGCTGATTACTGCACTTACTTTAAAGTGTATATTTATAGGAGTAAACAAGTAAGTCTATTCATTTTTAGAATGAAGTATTGCACTAATCAATATATTGAATTCATCATGTATCAATTGATCTGCGAAAAATGAATGAGTTGCACGTTGAATTTATTTCCTCAAACTCTTTACATGTATCTTTCTGTGTCACATGTGTTTTATTGAAGTTTAAAAATAGATTTCTACATCATGTATATAATATCAACATAGAACTCTTTTAAACTTCTATCACGTGCTGAAAAATGTTCAGAATATAGTAGCGTATATTGATTATTTTTTAGCTTTTGAAATTTCTTGTGTTAAATGAAATTTGTAAGCATCAAATGTATTCTGTAACAGCATAGCTACGGTAATGGGCCCAACTCCACCAGGAACCGGTGTGATAAGACTTGCACGCTTCCAAAGCAAATCAGTTTGTTCAACATCACCTTGAACTTTCATTTTACCTTTATGAACATTCCCTGTTACTGTAATTCCTGCATCAATTACAATAGCACCTGACTTAATCCAATTTGCCTTCACTAGATTTGCAGCGCCAGCACAGCCGACCACAATATCAGCCGCTTCTACTTTGGCCTTTAAATCAGTTGTTTGCAATGTGCACATTGTGATGGTACTACCACGAGTTGATAGAGCCATTGATAATGGCACACCGATCGTTATTGATGCGCCAACAATACAAACAAGTTTACCAGGTAATTTGACATCATAGAACTGTAGTATCTCAAGTATACCACGAACAGTACAACAAATGTATGAGAGACGTGAAAACTTTGAATTTGACGCTGATGTTAAAGCAGCTAGTTGATAGGAATGTAAACCGTCAACGTCTTTGTCTAACCTAATTGTATCCAATATACGTCGATGATCTAGTGCTTTAGGTAATGGCAACTGAACCAGAATACCATCGATCTCAGGATCATTATTCCAATGGTTTATTTGTTGTATAATTCTATCTTGTAGTTTATTGAATGTTTTCCATTCGTGATCTTTTATTTCTGTTACATGACTAGAGAAGCCCATACTTACAGCTTGAATAACTTTCTTTTGAACATATAGAGCAGCATCTCGACGATTACCAACAAGCAGGCAAGCTAGGCCTGGTGGGCGAGATTTTATGCCCGCTTCCATGGCATGAGCTTGTAATGCTTTGATTTCAAGCGAAATATTGGTTTGACAACGTTGGGAAAATTCAATACCATCAACACGAATAGCTTTATCACGTCCGAGACATTTCATGTGCCATGGTGTTACGAGTGGTGTTATCTTATGTACAAAAGCATGACGAGCTGCATTATAGGCTGGATCTCGAAAATTTTCTGACATTTTTGCTAGTTCATCCGATCGACATTCTGCCAATTTTTCGTAGAATAATGAATCACTTTCTTGTGTTTTCTTCTGTATCAAATCGCTAAATTGATCACTTGATAATAATGCGTTTGAAATATCTTGAATTTTATCGAGTAGTCCACTTGCTGTTTCACTTAAAATACCGTCAATCAAACCAATTTCGTGTGCTTGCTTAGCTGTAACGGGTAGGCAAACTTCTGTTATTTCGTATGCCTTCTTATAACCAACGCGGCGCGGTAGATTATAAGTCCAATATTCACTGCCAAACAGACCCATTCCACGATAGTGTGGATTTAGAATTATTTGAGAATTCGCATATACATAATCAGCTGCTAATGCCATCATGATGCCTCCGGCTCCTGCACTACCTTGCAGTGCTGAGATTATCAGTTTATTTCTTATTGACATGATCTTGAATACAACATCATCAATTGCATTAATATTGGCCCAACTTTCGTCGTACTTATCTTCGGCAGCTTCAATCACGTTCAGATGAACACCATTACTAAAATACGTAGATCCACCACACAATACAATAATTTTTGCATTGCCAATTTCCGAAACTTCATCTAACGCCCGCAGAAGATGTTGACACTGTGTTGTTGACATTGCACCATTATAAAAAGAGAAGTGTAGAAAGATTATGTTGCCTTTTTGTGTATAATAAACTTCATTAAAAGTTGCATTAGTAGGTACAGTAGTGAAGCCGATAGTTAGGTACGGTAGAGTAGCCAAACGATCACGATCCAGTAACATTGTTGACGGTAATTTAAAAGTACTATTTGTTGCACGTTTCATATGTGTTATCCAAACGAGTTCCTTGCCTCCGTTACATGAAACTAAAATAGCACCATCACGTTGCCCCAGTAACTGTTTCCCTTGAGTACCAGGTGGTGTCTTTATCAAATTTTCAATATGTGCACCATACAAATACATTCGTTCTCCAAAGAGTTTATCATCTAAGACCTGGATTTGAATCACGTGCAGATATTTTCCGAACGACAGTTTTTGCATCGTCACACTCCCAATTGATAGAACAATCAGAATGTTTCATTGTTGGTTTGAGTGTTCCCTTGACAGCAGGATTTGAATAGTCCAGTGGGATTGGTTGAACTTGTTTCACAATATTTGTTATGGCTTGATGAATAGCTTTTAGTGCAGCAGGTACAGCATGGTTACGATAAATTTTTGATTTTGTTAATTCAGCTGGAAGCAAAGTATCTAAAGGAAAATTTTGTGTTCCGTAAATTGGCCCTGCATCCATTTCTTTCGCGGCTTCTACTACCGTAACACCCCATTCTGCTTTTTGTTCAAGTAAGGCCCAATCTATGCTATGCATGCCACGATCGCCAACAATACCCGGGTGAACAATCAATGTTTTGAATTTTGTATATAAACTTTCAGGTACAACTTTCGTCAGAAATGGACATATAATGAAATCTGGTTTTAATTCAGTTGCAACCTGTTCCATTTGTTCGGATGACAAAGCTAATTCAATCATAACAGTATGACCCATTCCTTTTAGCATCAAATAAGCAGCTTGTGACATGGAATTGTGTGCATTTGTCAGAAATAGAATACGTAACTTCATTTCAGCTATGCTTTGATATTCTCCTTGGGATTTTCTAACACTTTCATCCAGTTGATATTCATTATTTTGATATTTAGGCACTCCCTCTTTTAGTTTATCTTGTTGAACATATTCATAATAGCTGAGATTTATAGTAGAAGTAGACCTAATANTATTCATTATTTTGATATTTAGGCACTCCCTCTTTTAGTTTATCTTGTTGAACATATTCATAATCGCTGAGATTTCTAGTAGAAGTAGACCTTATACGGTTTATAGAGGAAGATTCCGAGTGAAATCCGAATTCTACCATATGAAGTGGGCGCCATGCTCGTGTATGAAACAATACTTGATAACCGTATGTTGTAATCGGACGAAGTTTCATGTAAGATAACATTATTTTTGTCTACAAAGGCACAAAAGAAAAAAACAAAATATTTGAGGGTGTGGGTGCAACCACACCCACACTATGGGCGTCACCATCAAAAAAATTGTCGGGGGGGGGGGGGGGGGGGGGGGTAGGACTGTTGGTTTAGTCATCATAACTTCATTAAGATTTGTTAATCCACTTNCCCCCCCCCCCCCCCCCCCCCTAGACCCCCTGGATACGCCCCGAACCCACACCCACCCTCCGGCCGATTGTGTATCGAAAATGTAAAAAAAATTTACAAATCTTTAATACATAATGTCCTGTTCTCTTTTTTAACTAGTCCTACCGATCGCCAGTATCATAACCTAGGGATTTGCCCAGTAGCTGGGTGTCAATCCTCCTTTGAATCAACCGAAGATCTAGGCTTGCACATCGCTGCTAATATTCATAATATTTTTGAAGAAGAACATCAAACATCTAATGATATAGTACGTCTGCATCTTATAGAAACCGTTCGATCTACGATAACTAGTACAATAAGTCAAACAACAAAACTTTTTGAAGATCAGCTAACTCAACATACTAGTTTTAATCAATCACCTAGTTGTCGCTACTTCTCATATGCTGTTTGGGCTCTCAGAAAACGCAAACACAATAATCCATTGACGAAAAAAGTAAAAGACTACATTGAGAAAAGATGGATTGAATCACAAGATAATAATACTAAGGCTTCTGTTGGTCAAATTCAAAATGAAATTCGAACATTGAGATCCAACACAGGTAGCAACATGTGCGAAATGTGCGAATATCCAACCTTAAACCAAGTTAAATATCAATGTCGAACACTAACTAAAAAGTACGAACTCCATACTAGACAACAGCTCATTGAAGAACTGGCTGAAGA
Source organism: Rotaria socialis (assembly GCA_905331475.1). Taxonomy (NCBI): domain Eukaryota; kingdom Metazoa; phylum Rotifera; class Eurotatoria; order Philodinida; family Philodinidae; genus Rotaria; species Rotaria socialis. Next base: position 100,541 of record CAJNYU010003264.1, on the reverse strand, counting down.
TGGCATTGAAACGATAAAATAACATAAATTACTTTTCGCTTATTTACGCTTCTATTTCAAATATTTTATCATTAGTCAATATTTCAATAGTCACATATTATTAATAATATTCATTCATTTTATTGTATGTTTCCATTTTTTATCGTTTTTCCATTCAATACTCATTCATTAGTACGTAATACATGAAAAAAACATACTTATCATGCTGCCTTTTTTTCGTGTATCCTTGTTCTTGTTTCAATCAATTAACGATATTGACGAAGTAATTAATCATTACAAGTATACTCCTCTAGTGAATGTATTCATCAAGAGAATACTCAAAAAGTACTCACGTTAGAAAATGCCGCGAGAACTCATGAGTACTCGGGGTTTAGAGTATTCATTAGTAGTACTTGTGCTGGGATCTGAGTATCTGAGTACGACTATTGCGTACTCGCCTTATAAAATTGAGTGTTTCGAGAGTACTCATCATGAATTCCTTGAGTACTCTGGTGGGCTTTTCGTAAAATACTCAGACCTATATTTTGTTTAGCATCCTGAGGGTGTGGATGTGGGTTGTATAGTATAAATAGGGAAAAAAAGAATAATAAAGAAAAGATTAAGATTCACATTAGGAATCGTAAATAGAAAATTTGTTGTTGATTGGCTAAGTAGAAATATAAATTTCTATTTTGTGAATTGATTTAAGTTACAACGGGGCCTCTTTAACACTTCCTATCTCAGTTTTTTCAATATCTTCATATTAAACACAAAAAATGCATGTTTATCTTTCCTCATTTTTACTCTCATTAGTATCCACACTGCTATATTGTAAAAATCAAACACATCGCTAATGTAAAAATATCGATGATCGAATAAGACTACTTATCAGCCGATATCAAAATGCTTATTTTTTAATGTGAGTCTGCAAGAGGTATTACTGTGTATATGTCACAGTTGACATGAGAATTTCAGTTGAGATTGGAATGCGCGAAGAAAATAATGAACCGAAAAAATATACTTTCCTTTTTTCTGCTCGTGATAATATATTATAGAAAAACAGAATAGAGAAGAAATATTCCTCAGATAAATTCAATGTCGCCATGCCCCCATAGTTAAAAAATACACAGAGAGCCAATTAATCATACAGATAAAAGCACATAATTTATTGTTCTCAGATAAATTCAATGTTGCCATGTCCCCATAGTTAAAAAAAATAGGCAGAGTTGCATTATTTAAAAACTCATTGTAAAAAGATGCAAGGAATAATTCTCAATATAAAAATTTCTAAAGTCAGATCTCAACGAAAATTCTATTAAAAAAATTAAGAAAAAAACTATTCCACACTCAACTAAATTCCTAACTCACCTGCCACATATATATAGGCGTTACATAATTTTTTTTCTAACATAAAATGTTTACCTGAGTCAATGACGTTACATATTTTGTTTTCTAACATAAAATGCTTACCTGAGTCAATGAAGTGTGACTCTAATTTCGCTACTACTTATTTTCGCATATAAAAACATTGTTTCATGTACACCGTAAATTCACCAAATAAATGATCCATATTTTCCTTTTGAGGGTGACTAGTGCAAAAAAAAACGATAGTTATCTTACTATTTCTTTTCATCAAGTTAGCGCGTAGGTGACTGAATAACCGAATAAAATAAAATAAATGGAAAAATGTGAAAGATGTATAAAATAAAAGATTGTACTAAAGTTATTGAGTTCAATTGGGAAAACGGATCAATAGAAAATGTTAATCAGATCTAGCCATAATAGAGCAAAAGTGAATGAAGAATAATTAAATTTGTCAAGCAATTAATGAGTTCAACGTAATTTAGATTAACGATAACGTTGAGCCAATGTTCTTAATTACGCGATAGGAATCAAAAAATATATACAGTGATGATGTTGAAAGTATATTTCATTTCTCAATCTCAACTTTTACTCCATATACAACATTTCAAAAAGATGTCTCAAATCGAAAAACTCATTTTTGAAAAAGGAAAGCCACTGCTCTGCCATAAAAGTTACATCTCCACTGTAGAACGTACCACAACGACAAAATTGATTTTTCGTTGTCAAAATCGTGATTGTAAAGGTAAATTCACTTTGAATATCATCAATCAATTAATTCAAGTAAAAACGATTTATTAATTACGCACGTTGTCATACCAATTTATCCATGGACGCATTTCTCTCCCGACCAACGAAACATTGTCATGCTCCATATCCTGATCGTTTTCCAGCTTTCCAATTAAAGAATGAAATAAAAACTCGCGCTGTGATGACAGATGAATCATCCAGCTCAATTATTAATTCAGCCTTACGCACATACCCATTGAGTGCTGCTGGTAGAGTCCGTCGGGTCTTAGTATTTCTGAGCCTGAATCCGGACCCGGACCCACCCGAATAATTTTTTGGACCCAGATCCGGACCCGATAAATCAAAAAAAAAAGTCCGATCCAAATATAACTGATTGATCAATTACTTTTTTCGATTCCAATTCTACTCGTGAAAATATTAAGATATTTTTTAATTAACTTTAATAGATATTTTGAAAATACAATGTTTTTCTTGAATTTTGCGTTCGACTAAGAGTCACCGTCGATGACTCACCGACTAATAGCACACTCGAATGTTTATCTAATTCATTAATGATCTATAAAAATTCAATTATAATTGGTTCTTTTTTTTCGCTATTTGCTCTCGATAGAAGAGACAATGTACTTAATAAGTGTTTGTTTATATTATTTCTTGTGTTAGATAAGTATACAATTACGAACACGAGTTGTTTTACTTTTTATTGTGTATATGCATGAAAAATTTACCAAAATAATATGGATTTATTCGAAAAGAAGAAAAAATAGCCGATTTGATAAAGAATGAAGATAAATCAATCACATTTTACAAACCGAAAAAAAAGTCTTAAATCATCGCCTGTATGGGAATCTTTTAATATTGTTGTTATTAATAATGTTAGACAAAAAATGGTGTGTTGCGAAAAATGCAAACAATTGTTGGCATATAGATCCAGAGATGGCACAGCATCTTTAGCTAAACATAAACGTTCCTGGCAAGCGACTGATCATGCTTCTGATACTGATAATACTTCAGCCAAAGATTTAGTTAAACAAACACAAGTTACTGAATATTATTCTTCAAAAAAATCACACAGTGTACCAAAAATAATTCGGGAAAAAGTGAAAATTGCCTGCACAGAGTTTACTGCTTTAGATTCACGTGCATTTGAAACGGTAGCTGGTGATGGATTTCTAAAAATGATTCAATCTATTTTTGATGCTGGTCGATATTTTAGTCCTACATCAAACGTTAGTGTAAAAGACATCATTCCATCGCCTATCACGGTAAATAGACTATTTTTAGTTCTACAAGCCTATATTATTACTAAATTCTTCTTTTTATACTAGATTAATCGACATATTGATCAAACGTATGAAAACAAAAAATTGAATTGAGAAATTTGTGCTTGAACGTTAAAAGCTATTGCATAAGATGCGATTTTTGGACCGAGCGGTACTCAGGTAAATTGCCTCTTGCAACCACTTCATGATAAAACAATCAATCGTATGTCTCATCGTTTTATATCACATTTTGGTATTAGTGATTGAGATAACGCTGTTTCAACCGTATATTAATTAGATTTTAAGACTAAGAAAAGCATGTAAAATCTTTTTTTCGAAGTACTTTTATTGATAAGCATAAATTGTCTTTTTTCATCTATGGAGTATTCGTTAATCAATTAAAACCTATCTGAGTAATGGATTAAAAATTTTCTATTGATAATTTCGAATTACTAATATAGATAATTATCAAAAAGCATTACATAAGATATTTTTGTGTCTATAATGTAAACATAAATCTTTATTTTAATTACTTCTTATGCTGTAGGACTTTCCTATTGTGGCTTGGCACTAAGATTCGTTACAAAAGATTTTACACTACATAACTTTATTCTTGGTTGTATATTTTACGACGCTGACTCACAGTCGGCTAATAACATTCGTATGTTTGTTGATGCTCAATTGTTATCATTTGGACTAACTTTAAATAATAAAATTTTCGCCGTAACAGATAATGAAAATAAAATGCGTGCAGCATTCAAGGAAAAATGCACACGTATAGGCCGCTCAATTCGTTATCTCAACAAACAGTTGGAACATTCGTTTACATCAGAAGAAATCGAAAGAACATTTGTTAGATGTAGTAAAATTCAAAACTTATTCGACAATGTGAAAAAAGTTGGAACACATGTACGTAGAAGACATCGACAAGTGAAGCTTAAACAAAAATTACAATTGTATTTAGACACTAGTTTTAATGGCACATTTTATATGATGAACGTATTTCTTAATGTTTACGATGATATTGGTAGTGTTTTAAATAGTGGATATATTGATTATTTAACTAGTGTTGATAAGGACTTATTGAAAGAAGTGTGTCGATTTTTAATTGTTTTTGATAATGCTATTGATCAATTAAGTGCAGAAGAAAGGCCAACTATGCACCAAGCTCTTCCGATTCGTCAATTATTAATTGATCATTGCGAAGTTAAATTCGAAGATAGTTCTGAACTAAAAGAACTAAAGCTTTTTCTTTGTACGTGAATATCAAAATTTTTCTACTAAAAAATAGATGACCAGCTGACTTATTTAAAACAAAGTTTTATAACATCAGGATTTGTTGTCTGTCAAAATCATATAATATAAAGGGATATATTTTATATTTCTTAAAGATGGAAATTTAAATCTAATTTTTAAAAGAGAACTTTATATTATTTTAGGTGAACGTATAAAATCTGTTTGGATTCTACAAGATCAGCATTACATTTTTACTTTTCTTCATCCTCGTCTAAAACGCTTTGATGCAGCACCATATGAAAAAGATATAGCGTTTGATTTAGTTAAATGAGAATTATTAGCACGTACATCGATATCATGTATTACAACGGATACCGCTTCAAAAGCAGTGACTACTAAATGTATCAATTACAAATGATTCAACAACACCGGTTAATCCGAATAACCTATTAGCTTGTTGTTTTGATAAACCACGACAAATAGTTAGTTCAGTTATGACACCAGTAAAGGAATTAAATGACTACATGGAATCGATTGTACCGCACGAATAAAGTGACGATATCCTTTTATCTTTGAAGAATCATGAAAAATCATTTCCAACTTTATCTGAAATTGTATGTGATCTATATGCAATACCTGCTTCGAATACCATCGTAGAGCGGTTATTCTCAGCATCAAAAAGCATTGTAACTGATCGAAGAACTAGTTTAGGCGAAGAAAAACTCAACAAATTATTGTTTCTAAAAAAAAACATTTATTTATTTTAAAAGAAATTTAAAAAAAGCAATTAAATAAGAATGAAGAACAGTCAAAGCAAGGACTGTCTATACTTGATGGTGAATCAGTCGTAATCATTGAAGATGTAGGCAGTGCTACTTCATCGCCAACATCAAAAAGAATTAAACCAAATGATGACGATGATGACGATGATGATGTTTTATATGATATTGAATATATGCATGACAGTAAAGAGCCAGATAATATATTTTTGAATTTATAGTTTTTATGTAAATTAGGTTTAAATATTATAGTCAAGAAGGGTTTTGTTATTTTTTTTTGTATTATATTCCTAAGTAAATTCGATACTTTTGTGAAACACGTTCTGAAAGGTGTGTTGAAGTATATAGGGTAGAAATTTGGGCCCCTCCCCCCCCCCCTACAGACCGGGACAGAGAAATTAATTAACTAATTAATATCTATGTCACGGTCTGTGATGGTCTCTGAATTCTCTGTCACGGTCTGTAATGGTTTCTAGAGACTCCATACATCAGAATACAAACCATAACAGAGAAGCTCCACAGACCATTAGTGACAGTGATAGACGAACTCCAGAAAAGAAGTCTCATCTTGTTTCACATTTTAATCCCACAAGGATTGCGCTAACAGCTTTGTAATAAAAAGATCACACATTGAAATTAATGATCTAAACTATATTTTTTGTATGAAACTTTCTCTTCGCATCCGCAATCGATCAGTAAAAAGTTTTCAATTGGACCCGAACCGAGACCCGACGGGCTCTAGCTGCTGGTGAAATTTCTAGAAGTGATGAACTCTCGCTCATGATTCGACGACAACGTACTACTGAAACAGTCGCTGTCAATGGTCGTTTACCAGAAACGTTGCGAAAAACGTATCGTGATGAAGACTTCATCTTACACGAAGATAAAAAATTAATTATCTTTACAACGAAAACTAATTTATCTATTCTAAAGCAAAACGAACATTGGTTCGCCAATGGAACGTTCAAAGTAAACTATCAACCACATGTCTTTTTTTCTAATTTTCTTTCATGCAGGTGTGTCCCGACGAGTATTATCAACTCTTCACATTATAGGCGATGATGACTAATGCAATTATCCCTCTCGCATATGGATTGCTAATTGGTAAAAGCAACGATGACTACAATCAATTCTTCGAAAAACTATTTGAACAAGACAATTTCCAACCTGAATCAATTATGACTGATTTCGAGTCTGGTACAATCAAATCAGCCAAAGGGATATTACCTAACGTTTTACACAAAGGTACGTTCTAATCTATTCGCCAAAAAGAAAGGATAATTAAATCGTTTGTTACAGGATGTCTCTTTCATTTTTCACAAGCGATATGGCGGCAAGTTCAAAACAAAGGATTGGCAACCAAATATAGAAAAGATGAAGTTACAACTGCATTTGACTTAATTGCCGATCAATTCGATGATAACGCCGAGGATTTACTCGATTATTTCGAAAAAACTTGGATTGGTGAACCAAAAAGAAGAGGTAATTTTTTTCTTAATTCTTAAAAAATTTGAAATATCTTCGATATTCTTAGGAACCGGTCGAAAAAGCCTCTATTTGATCACAAATTATGGAATATTCATGATCGTGTCATCGCTGCTGTACCTCGTTCCAACAATTCCGTGGAAGGCTGGCGCAACGCTTTGCTAATCGTGTCTCAATAAGTCATCCAAACATCGTGAAACTGGCAGAGAAGATTCATCGTGAACAATCGAAATTCGAAGTGGACATGGCGAAGATTCTCCAAGGTCATATTATCAAGACGAAGAAAGCCTGTTATCGAAGATTGGACGAACGTATTACTCGGCTGGTCAACGCATTCGACTCATCTCAACTGGATGAGTTTTTAAAAAATATGGCAGCCAACATTATTCTTTAAATGTTTTTTATTTGATTTTTCTTTTTTTTTGTTCTCAAATTTTTTATCGTTATGTTATGTATAATGTATAAAATAAAGACGAATTGATTGTTCAATTTCACATCTTTAAGAAAAAGAATTAATTAAGAAAGGTGAAGCGAATACATAGTGACGAACAGAACGAAAAATATTTTTCTGCGACGAATTGAACGGTCACCGGTTTAATGCGTTCCGCAGCTGTTGAATCGGTTAAAAACGCCGCGAGATGATATACTTTTCGTTTTCATTCTGAAATAGTGGCTCCCAAACGCGTTTTGAGTAAATGGAAAAATTGGTTTTACGCCTGTGTTACCATAGGAAACGCTGCGAAACACGTTAAATCGGTCAGCATTAACGTGTTTCGCAATGAATATATCTTAATTTTTTATCCCATGGGCAGACCCTCACACTGGCACCCTAAGAAACCATTTTTGGGTGTGGGTATATTTATGAACTCTTAATAAACACTCACACCCAAACCCACACCCTCAAGATGTGGCCGCTTCAATGATGCTTGTTTGTCTTTCGATGCTGTTACATTACGAGTTTTATGTAATTGAATGATATACGATTTTTCTGTCTAAATAAATTCAATTAGAAAAAAAGGATCAACATGTTTTTTCTTTCAAACTTGATCAAGTTTTGCTATTTCAGGGAGAGGTTTTTCTCCAATTTGTTTTAAATCACTCTATCATTGTACGAAAATTAAAAGAAAATCAGCAAAGCAAATATTCTCACATCGAGTAATTGTTTTTTAACAAATTCGAATGATTGTTGATTTCCTTCGAAAAATTTCGTTGTTACTGACCATCCTAAAATATTCAATTGATCCTTCACATTCATTCTTTGAATAAATCTGCAAATAAGAGAAGTTCAATGCTTTTGGCAATTAAAGAAAACATTCATATAAATAGATCTTGTCAAATAATAACACAGAATACAAAAGACTGAAATGTTCAAATTAAACCTATTCAAGACCAAGTACATAATTAACACCTTGTACAATTAATAGAATTAATGGTTGCCAAGCGACTAAATACCGAATCCAATCAAGTAGATTTCCATAGAGTACATGAGGTTTCTAGAGAAAATAAAATTCTTACTTGAATAATTATCAATTTTTTGTTTTTCTTCTATTAAGCATACCTCCCATGGATTAGGAAATAGTCTTTTTAAATCAACTTTTTCTTTACAATAAGGACATGTTTGCTTTTTCCCAACAATACACCAACCACGTATACAAAATTCATGAAATCTAATTAAAATAAGATAAGAAGAAATTAAATGAGTATGATATTTATGTACGTGTGTCCACATTGTAATTTGTATGTTTCCTCTATTAAGGCTTGTTCATTATTTTGCACCAATATTGGATTGGCACAAACGGCACATGTATTCGATTCCAATGATCGCTTAGGTAAACCTGTTTCTGAATAATACTGAAAAAACAAACATTTCTAATTGTATTTTTGTATAAAATCTCTTACTCCAATTTTTGATGCCATTCGATCAGTACATGATTCAGCCATATCTCTTCCCAATACACCATAATAAATTCCATAAAACATAGTTAATATTCCAATATCAAGAGAAGTCTAGAAGTAGCAACTAATTTCTTGAAATTATTCATCCATCTTTAAATGTTTACCTGTGGAGATATTAATAGAAGAACATTGATCCCAAGAAAAGTCATCATTAAAAGACAATAACCACCAATTGCAAGACCATAGGAAACTTTATAGACAAGAAGAAACCATTTATAAACTAATCTATAATTCGAAGAAGATTTTCTCTTTGAAAAACAAAAGATTCCGGATATTTACCTTGGTGTATTGGGTTCAATCGGTTGTCGTGTTGCTCGACATGTCACATAACCAGTAATAATTGTAAAAAATATCCAAATAATAATAAAACGAATGTAAAAGAAACGAATTGATAATCCTAATGGAATCAACCACATTCCAAGAAGAGTAAAAGACTAGAAAGAAAATTTTTTTTTATTAAAAACAAAACGCTTCTATTCGATAATTATTACTTGATAAGAACGAATATGATATTTTTGCCATACTAATAATAATAACTGAGATATAACAAGTGAAACAAGTAGAATAAGTATCATTTCCATATGCATAGCTTCATGTCCTTTATGTTTTTCATGTATAGCTTCATGTTGAACTCGAAAACGTTCTTCTCGACTAAGTTTATCAAGTTCATATGTCTGTAGAAAATATAGAAAATTCTTTTCTAATAATTAAAGTAAAAACATCTAAACTATACTTTGTTTCCTAATATGACAGTTTTTCCTATAAAATCATCATCTAAATCCATGATTATTTTACTATTGAAGAAGTCAAAACGTGGCTAAGGAAATAGCTGTTTACTGATTGGTCGCGTAGAATCTCGAATGGAAAAGATAAAAGTCGCTCTAAGTATATGGTGCCATGGGAAGCAATATTGTGTATCAGATAATGATCTGAAATGTTCCAATTTACTATTTTTCTAGTGTTTATTTTACAATACAAATTTACATCGGTAAACTAGGTTAATTTATTCAATAACATCTACTAATATTAATTTTTTCGAAGACATTTGATGATACAAGTGATACTGTCGTATCTCTCAATATCGAAGATAATGTGATAACTGGAAAATTCTTATCATTTTCTAAAGTGAATATCCGCCTTTCGAGACAATTAAATATTGATTTATCACCTTCACGAATTATATCCTCTCTACAATATGAACGGCTAATTGAAGTTTGTTTAATTAACAAAATTTCAAAAAAATTCTAAAAGTTTTCTTTTTTGTAAAGGAATCTCGACTGAACCAGCATTCCTATTATACATTAAAAATTCATTTTAAACGTCGTTCTACACAAGACTATGTGATGACATCAATGCCAATGGTATATAGTTTTGTTGAGTTTTAATTTAAATTGCAAATCATCTATTTTAGTGTCTTATTTTACACGCACATTTTCAGTATCCTATCAATTTATTTGTTAACGAAAACGGTTATATTGTCAGTGTAAATATTTTAACAAATAATTCACAGTGTAATCTATCGAATATAACTATAAGCGAACGACAAAATGATTTCGTCTATAAAGTTTCATTGCGTTTACACTTTAACGAACTTGGGCCACAGTAGGAAAAATAGAAAAATTTTGCTTTCGATCATGATGAATTATTTTACTAGGCCTGACATTCAACATTTTCTTGAAAAACTTAAACATGAAAGAAATGAAAAAATGAATACACAAGAGAATGATAACCGACCATTTCTATTCAAATACGTAAGTAGTAGAAAAACAAGAAAAAAAACAACATGTAACTGTATTTCTATTTACTTTTGGTTTTCTAGTGGAAATATATATTACCAGTTGTCGTGATTTTTGTTCTTCAAAGTGCTTTTACAGATCCTGGAGCGGGTGGTCGTTGATAGTCATTTTCATTTTTATTATTTATTTTAACATTCGATTTCTTTCTTTTGATATTTTGAATTACTTGTGTTTCTGTGCGCATACAAGTTGTTTAGAAAGAAATAAAGACTCTCTTGCTTCAATTACAGCAAAAATATATGCTTTCATTGATTCATAGTTTTTGGTAATTAATACTTGCTTGCTAATAATATTGAATTGATTGATACATATGTATGCATTCATACTTTGCTATTCATGTGTGTATTGATAAGATACATTCAAATGTAGTAAATAATATAGGGTTGATATAAAATAACTTATTCACTTAGTTTCTATTTTACTTTTGCAGCTGGGTGTTGTTCAAGGACGCTCCATGTCTATATCATTAGTATTCAGTTTGCTCGTTATTAAATATTGATTTAACATATCAATGACTAGATATTTAATTCAAATGTTTATAGTTACTTTTGATATGTATAGAAGAAGAAAAAAAGTCTCACGTCATGAATAAAGTATCAGATTAACATATTGTCGGACAGACATTACCGGCAATGGTAACTTTTTTATTATTATAGATAATGGTACATCGGTGTATAACTATCGATTACTTGTTTTCATTAAAATGCGAATCTTTAAATCAAATATTGATCGTACCTCGATCAATTTTCAACAATGAATATCAATTCATATATATATATATATATGTGTGTGATATTGTTTATACATTCGTTTTTTTCTCTCTTCACTTCTTCTTTTCTTATTCTTAGTCACTTCTATTCAGTGTGAAATCATTGCATATTAATATGCTTAGTAGTGTTACCTATATAACCCTTATTACTTCACCTATCTTGAATAACGTACAAATATACAATATAAAAAGAAACATGATTCCACTTGCATAGTTCGCATGAGGATAAAGAATTAATAATCATTCTTTTCTTAAATTCCCATTGAATAGTTTCATTTTATCTTTCAACACCGGATGTATACTTTCATTTTCTTAACGATTATCTTTACATGAACATGTATAATTTATTCTGGAAATTGTTCAACGGTGGTAAAATATGCAGAATCTATAAGTACCTTGAGCACGTTGCACATCATATTAATGAATCTATCATTATATAAGTTTTCTTATCAGACTTAAAAGAAACACATAAATTTTTTTTCGACCTTGAACAATCGCTTATTGAATAAATATTCATAAATATTTTCTGTGTTGATTAACAGCGATTACTTTTCTCACTTTACTTGTTTTTTTCTTCTTCCTCATTAAATGTGACATAGAGAAGGGAAAAAACATGTCTCAGAATAAAAAAAAAACAATTGATATCGTGCAACCACAGGATGGATGAATATGATTGGCATCTATACAGCACACACGTATGTATTCAAGTGGTATTTTACTTTTTGTTTTTATTCTTTGACATTTATAGAAACAACCAAGAAGAAGAAGTCCAGAGGCTGTTTTTGAATGATTTAACTGTTACACAAGAATGAACACTTTACGGCTCTCAAAAGTTTTATTCCGAGATGCCATACATGCACATATATTATCAAGATCGACAACCATTGATTTGATGAAAAAAAGAAGCAGCAGGAGAGAGAGAGAGAAAGAGAAGAAGGATATTAAGCTTTTTCCTTTTTTCTGCGAGCTAGGTAAAAAGAAAAAAAAATCGTACGACGAGAAATAAAATTAAAGATAAAGAAAAGACAAAAGCGGACATTACTCTCCTTAGTATGAAAGAAAAAAAAAACGTAAGTTATTAAATATTCTTTCTTTTACAATTGAATTATTCAATATAAAATAATAATAACAACAGTCTATTAGTCGTTTACGTTTTTGGCTCCAACTCGTATTTGTTTAGAAGCAAGAATCCGATCATGTTGACCTTTTGCGAGTTATTGAAAAAAAAGACCACCATTAGCATAACTAATAATAATGGTAATAATAACAAAAAACAGGGGAAAATATATCGTTAACTATTTGTCATCAAATAGGATGACATTTTTTTCCTTCATCAATTATAAAGGTGTTGTCGTCACCGGCCATAATGATTCTGATTCCGAATAAATATATTTTTTCTTAGTTGGTCTTGTTAATTCTTCATAAAACACAAGAAAAACATCGAGAAGGCTCCTATTTTTTTTCTAAGTCTATAAAAATCTATATAATCATCATAATGATGACATATCATATCATTATCGAGTATGTTATTTCGTCCATATCTCATACGTTGATCGTGAAGGATGATACGCATGCAAGTAGATTGTAGATATAAATGTACGTACATTTTTGAAGGCATAAAACGTTTTGATATAGATGTAATTTTTCGTCTACACGAGAATGACATATTTATCTAATGATGATAATCAGTGTAACGCACGAGACAAGACGATAGGAATTGATACACTTTGAAGAGACAACAAATGCTATGTCCTTCGAGTACGATCCATTAGTATTAATGATTTTGTATTGAGAAGATAAAAACAGAAACGCTAGAATATTTGTTTAAATAATCGAACGATTTTCTTCGAATGTTCCCTGACAAATTGTTAATATGTAGTAGATTTCGAAATTGATAGATTTGCAATTTTGTGTTTTTTTTTCTCCTTTATTTGGTGATTATCTTATCAAGATGTTTATCAGAGGAAATTTATTAGCCATATCCGATTCGACATTTTTATTATATTTAAAAAGAAGCTAAATCCTATTTTTATAAGTTAAATGATACACATTTGACTCGTCTTATAGTAGAATCAAGCCTTCGTTTTATTCCTTTTTGTTTTTAAAATTTATACCTTATCTATAAATCATATCTATTAGTTTTTAGGTGTAACACGATATGCCCTTGAATGAACATTATCGTTTTCGATATTCTTATAGGTAAAGAGAGAGAGAGAGAGCGAGAGAGAGAGAAGAAGAGAGGAAAAAAGATTGACTCTTGTGTGACAAAATCAAGGATTACTATCAATGAGGAAAATTTAAATTACCTTTATCTTTATCGTAAAGAATCGTCGTATGTTCAGTTTTTTATTCTAGTTATACCTTCTTCCTATTCTTTCTTTTTCTTGTGTCAATCAAGGTGACACAATGCGCTTGTGTTCTTCTTCTCGTATTCTTACTGTTTTACATATCTATTCCTATACGACAGCGAAGACAATTAGAAATAAGCCTATATCAGCTATGAAAACTTCGTATAATCATTAGCATCCTCTGCTTGAAGTCAATTGTCTCAAAAATTATTTTCTATTTGAACTAAAAGCTTCGTTTTTTTTCTCTCTGTTCTTCTTGCTATGATGTAATGAAAAATAATCGAGGACATCAATTGAACATGACAGTATTTGTGCAAAAAATCCATGAACTCTAATTCTTTGATCGTTCGATATTTTTATTTTCCTTTGGTTTTAAACAAAAATATCGTTTGAATTCGATAACTTTAAATATTTATTCAACAAAACACACCTCTTTTTTCTTAGATATGCATTCATTCCGCAGCTTTGTTTTTATTAGCGGTTGATTGAAATATCCTATATCAATGCAAAACAACAACGATGAATATTATAAACAAATTTTTCATTCAAATGTGTATTTAAATTATGACAATCATTCAATAATTAAGATCAATTTAACAAATCGATTTCGTTTATACATATTTTGTTTTTTAATTTTAACTTCAGCATCCACTGCTTTACCTATTCCTCCAGGTAAATAAAACGTTGAACATGCAAAACAAAAGAATTTGTTTCGATTCTGTTTAGTGAATTCCAACCAAGCGAATAGTCTATCGTACATACAGCAACCTTCGACAACATTTTCCATTGAAATATTTCAATTCAAAGATTCTTCGACACCATCTATCTATCCTCAACTAGATAAATATAATGTCTATCGGCATATTCCCATTGCGAGTTATTCAAATAATGCTGTCATTCAAGTCTACGACGACAAAAATCTTAATAATCAACCACAATTAAGACGCGAACGGTATCGACGTGCAATGATAGATAGAATGTTTCTTATGTTTGATGAGGATGGTTCGATTAAGAATTCTTTTGCTTCTAATTTGATTCTTTTTTCTTCTTCTATTTAGCTGATGGACAAATGACAAAAGATGAATTATATTCATTAAGTTTACGTTTAAATATTTTTCCAAAAATGCATCATTTTCTTAAACAAAGTTCAATACGGAAATAGATGACATCTCGATTATTGAATATTTTTCTTTTAGTGTTTTATGTTGTCTTATGCTACTATTTGTCTTCTTCTTTTGTTCCTATGAAATAATGTTGTTAATATAGATATATGTGAATGAATTCAGAATATTACGCTGGCAGACATTGAAAATTAAAGAGCTCCCAGTATATTAAAGTTAATCTGGATTATTATAACAAATCTGATGATCACGATATGATGCACAAGGCAGTACTATTAATGATTTTACTTGAATTACATATGTTTGTTTTTTTGAAAAATCACATGAAATATAATATGCCTGTTTTCAAGAGTTCTATTTTGAAAACATCAGGTGCGAGACCGATGGAATTCTATTCCCCGCGTGTTTTCTGGGAAGACTTTCGTCGTAGAGTCTAGGTAATCATTTATTCTAAAATTCTTAAAGAATTTGAGTTAACATTGTAATTTGATTAAGATATTCACTGAAGTTGATATAGGATCTCAAATTTTAGTGCAACTATCACTATTGATAGCTTTCCAATTTAATAAAAAACCTTCAGACGACAAATCAGATTAAAACCATACGATTGTTATCGATGATCCCTGATTGATTTCAGGTGCAACGAATGACCTTAAGATTTAATTCGAAAAATCAATCAGACCCGATGATTTTTCTCATAGTTTTCTAATCAAAAATCGATGTGAATTTCGGTACAATGAATTCTTTAACAGTTGACTGTGGCTATAGTGTAGAAGTTATAATTGGTACTTTTAGTTCTATGACATGACGTTGACAGGAGATATTCAACAAATAAGGATTAAGAATAATTCGTTTGATAAGCCGACTATCTCTTTAGGCCTTCATGGAATAGATTTATCCTGTTTTGAGAAAAAAAGCAACGCACCAACGAGAATATTATGTTGCTTTTGAACTGAAAAAATTCGGACTGCCGTCTCACGCATACGTTTCAATTTTTATTTTTCAATTATTACTCTAATATTTCATGTAACTTTGCCTGTGCGATATACACTAGTTTTACGCCCAGGGCGAGAAACCAGACGGAAAGATCGTACAAGAATCGTACGTTTGATCATATCTGATGTGATAAGATCAGACGAAAAGACGTCGTCTCTGATTTCTTGCACTAATTCGTATCAGAAGATTCTTGAAAGGTTCTGTTATCTATAGAAATATCACGACAAATTTGTATTGAAAATAAATTGTATGTGCGACCTTTAAAGAAAATACAGTATGATCCGATGCAAGATTTCAGAGACGACGATTTTTTGTCTGACGTTTATAAGATTTCGTTCAAATTGCAAGATCTTACGTCAGATTTTTCGACTTGGGCATGATTCATTAAGCTTTTGTAAAACATCTATTTGTTTAATCCGGCATAACAACTGAGCCATCAATTCTTCGAAAATTAAATATTTTCAATACGAGAAATACTACGTTCAAGAAAGTTTGTTTAACATCGAAGCACGGATTTTATTTTGAAAAAAAAACGAGAAGATATTTCTAGCAATTCTTAAAATTCGATGAGACATCATTACAACAGTCAGTTGGACAACAGCAATCACTCGTTGGTTGAGTCCAGTATTGCTTTTCGTTTGAATCAAATACACTAGAAAACGAAATATTGCTCTAGTCGAGTTTATATGTACGCATCACTATCTTACTCATTGAAGCCATTGTTACATTTGGATTGACCCTTTAGTTTTTGTTGTTTATTTGTGTTTTCATAACATTGTATGAAGAGTTCTCGATCGTAATTAATCGGGCGAGTTTTTTGCATATATGCCCAATTATTATAATGAAAACTACCGTAGGACATATTTGCTGTTTGATATCTTTCCGCTGGACGACAAATACAAGCGAAATTCATACGTGACGAACGATTCTCACACATAGGTGAATATACTGTTTTATAGAGTTGTTGAAGTGGACGGTAACAATTAGACGAACGATAGTGGCCTGCCCGTTGACCAAAACGATTGTTTGTTTTTTCCTTATTAACTTTATTACAAGAAGGAACTATTGTACAACATATGTTACTATTGTCGTTTGTTGCTGGTGGGCAATTATTGGTAGATTTGTAAGAGAGCATAATTGAAAATTAGAATCGATTAAAAACAAAAGCGTTTCAGATATCGATCGTGAATGTTAAAATCTTATTTCGAAAGAAAAATCAAGCAATGATAAAAAAAAAGTAAAATAAAAAAGCGCTTAATTATTTTGTTCAAATCAGCCTTATGATTTTGCTAGTCGCTATTAAGATAAATATTCATAGTTGATACTAAATAATAGGTAGATTCAAATTGCTGTTTGATTTCGAATGATATTAATTTCACTAGTGGAACCGCCTGGTTCATACGTAGGCCACGAATACCAAACACCTACGCATAATATTTATTCTGAATATAAAACTTCTGATTTGATCTTCTCTCTACCTAAGAGTTTTGCAGTAGACTGACGTGATTTCTATTTCAACTCAAAACCCATGATTATGTATCAAAAAGCAAATTCACATGTGAGAAATCACCTGTCGTACAGGTGATCTAATGCCATCTATCATTTTGACAACACCGCAACGTCTTCCAAGGTGTACCTGGTGAAATCCAAAATTTATTCAAATATTTTTATTTATTTCGTATTACTCATTATCTTGAGTTGATATTCTACAAGTATGAGTTCGAATGCAGAATTTAATCTTCGATTTACGAAAAAAATGATTGAACGAGAAGCATCAGCAGCTGAGAAAAAGTATGAAGCTAGCCGAAAAAAAGCAGTGAGCGCATTGAAAAAATCTGGTGATGTTGAAACAGCTCGTATCTATGCTGAAACTGCTATTCAAAATCGAACATCACACAATCAATTTCTTATTATGGCTTCTCGCATTGACAGTATTATTTCTAAAGTAAGGAATTTTTCTTCTTTGCATATAATATTTCGAATAGAATTCTTGTTAGATTCAACAAGCTAACGCACAAAGTGTCATGGTTCAAAATATGAAACAAGTCAATAAACTACTTGAACATGTAAATAAAGACATGAATATTTCAGAAATAGCTAAAGTTATGGACCAATTCGAACAAGTTAGTTTAGCTGTCTCTTCTTTTTTTGGTATTTGTTACACGATAAAATTTATTACTTGTAGGTTTTCGAAACGTTCGATGTTAAAGAACAAGTTATGAGTAATGCAATGAATCAAGCCATGGCAACAAGCACACCTACTGATGCTGTGCAAAATCTTTTACGTCAAATTGCTGATGAAAATAATTTAGATATCGGCGAACAACTTAATGCAATTCCAACGGTTCCACAAACTGTTAAAACGCCAGCACAACAAGAAGCTGCAGCGCAGAGTAACCGTTTAGCTGCTATTCGTCATGCTACATAAGTGTATTATTAACAAATACATTTCATAATATAATTACGATGTTTATTGATATAATAATAATGTCTGTCTGTGTGTGTGTG
Organism: Rotaria socialis; assembly: GCA_905331475.1. Classification (NCBI taxonomy): domain Eukaryota; kingdom Metazoa; phylum Rotifera; class Eurotatoria; order Philodinida; family Philodinidae; genus Rotaria; species Rotaria socialis. Next base: position 82,197 of record CAJNYU010003264.1, on the reverse strand, counting down.
TGTAGAGTTCAAACTTATCTTTTTTTATTAACAGAGAATATAATAATATTTTTATGATGACATTTTTCATTTTTTGATCAATGAAAATTTCACTGTAAGCCGCTTAAGAACTCGTGCGATCTCCCGTTCACGTTTTCATGTGTCACATTACTGCTATATAGTAGCCCTCTGCATTATACTTAGAGCAAAATTCTGGTTTGCTTTTTGGTAGACAAAATGAAATATCTGCGCTCTGAAGATAAGTTTTATTTTGATTCCGTGCTTTATAATCTTTTGAAAGTCTTCTTGACTTGAGAAGCTCCTTGACGATCTCGTTATCGGCGAAGTGCGATCGAGATTGTTCAACTATGTTTTAGTTTAGTTAGGATCTCTTGTTAGTCAACGGTAAATGAAATATTCATTTAAATCCTCTCAAAGTTCCAAATTCGATATTAACATTCCTTTCAAGATATCGAGAAAAACAATAGAATAGATATGACACAGTAAAGTCAGTGATATACGCTTTCTCTACTAAAAAGTTCCTCATTGTTTCTCGTATATTGAATCACCTACTCAACTACTAACACAATATTGAAATTTCGATAAGAGCCGTTTGTTATATCATATGACAGTAACATCCGACCGTATTTTGTCTTCGACGCGTATCCTCGTTTGCATATTCTACCCCAATGTCTATCCATCTGAATTGACTAAGAAAAAAAAGTAGTGATCTCAATAGAGCAAGAAGAAATAATCATTTCCTTCAATTGTTCTTTTCAAATTGTTTTTATACCTTGTTAGATTTAGACGGCTAGACACCACGTGGTTTATTGAAATTTTATTTTTGAAAAATTAGCTAAAGATGATCAAGTAGAGTATTGTTTGCACTATCAGATACCAACGAGTTAAAGTTCCTGGAAGCTTCTAGATAAGAATTTAACATACGAATGCCAATCTTTGTTGTTTTATCGTGTCAGCAACTGTTTACTTTTTGGATCTGCGAAATCCTTCTACCATGAGTAACCATCGATCTATTTTGATGGGACTCTATTGTCAGTAGCTGTAAGCATGGGTGTAGATGTATTGAAACAGCATCATAACTAAATCTCTTATAAATAAATAAATACACTGCAGTAACTCCACAGCCAAAGGCCTATCAAAAATGCGTATCCATATTCAAGCAGACGGATTCTCGTCATCGAAAATATTTTTCAGATGTATAAATGTTCTATAGTGTCGAGTGCCTCGAAGTCTTTGTCTCCCTATCACTAATATAGCTGGTGGTTGGTTTGAAATGATCTATTCATTTATAGCAAGATTTTGTTCTCCTACTGCGTATACATATAGTTAGTCACGCTCTGTTAGATTGTTTTTGATTACCTTTTATTTTTCTCTTCTTAATTTCATGGCGTTATTGTTTTTTTCTTTTATGAGTAACTCGCGTTTATTTTCTATTATTTAACATTATTACCGATCTGTCGTATGACAAGAAAATCAAGCATTTCAAAGCTGTTTGCTTTGCTGCTGGATTTCTAGACAATCTTCTTTCTATTCTTTGTTAAAATTTTATTCTAGAATTCATCGCGTTGCTTTTTTTCCCAGTCAGCTGCATTTTTTATGACAGATATTGTATCGCTGCAGAAGTAGGAAGAAAAATGACAGAAAGAAAAAAATCAAGAGACGTAAAAAGCTTTTTTTTTCTTCTTTGGTCATAAAACAGGTAGAAAAAACCAACACGCTGAAAAATAAGACAAACACAAAAGAAAAACTGAGAATGCTGATTTTTCCTCTTCGGTTCGTTATTTTTACACGAATGCTTTGATCTTGTTCTAGATGAATCCATTCTCGTCATATCGCATAATCAATGCTGAAGACATAGTTAGAGCTAATATACGTCCTATGCATGTATGTGTTCGCTCCCATAATGAAAACCATATTTTTATGCAAAAAATTCTCAGTTTTTTTCGTTTTCGTTGTAGGTTGCTGCAGATACAGACAGTTTGTTAGCTGTATTAACTCCCGTGATATTTATAACTAGATCAGATGTACCAAAAGCAGAAAGTCTTCATTCGAATTTCGTACAAAAACTTCGCTCAAAAGTTTGTGTCTATTCTCTGACTGATTATAAAAACGTTACTTGTTTTTCTTTTGTAAGGTGCATGTTTTAGATTTATTGCAACATTTCGGCTATGTTTTGAACGAACAGGGCTATTATATCTATAGACAAACCGATTCAATCCGTGACAAAACAAGTCGTGAAAATGCCACTAATGAATTTAAACGATTTTATGATGATTTGAAACAAATTAAAGACGGTTCTTTACATGGTTTCGACGGCTTTCTTACGGTAAACGTTTGATTTTTATCACGAATTTAATTCTTACTTGTATTTGTTTGTTTTCTTGAATTCAGCATACTAGAAAACGTCCATCATCGGTATATTCGGATAATGATTCAGGTAAGTGTTTTTCGAGAAAAATGAGACTTAAAACTATTCTACATTTTTGTTTTAGAGGAAGAACCATACGCGTGAGTCATTTTTGTACGTTTGAAAAACATGTTTAACTATTTTTTTCGATTATAGAAGAAATTTAACACCGACTACAACTGTAAGTCGATTAGTTTAGGCTATGAATAGAAAAAAAGACTTTTTTTTTATCTCAGCCTCGTTCACGATCACCACCATTGCCGAATGCTAGACGAGTTGAACAAGGCAATGAAAACACACTAGATCACATTAGATTATTCAAGGTTTAAAATAATGACTATTTTTATTCGTGTAAGTTTTTCTTTATTTTAGGAAAGCATCGCACCAAAACATGGTGGACGATCTGCACATAGTTTTATTCGTCGAAAATTATTACTTGTTTTATTTAAACAGAAATATCCCGATTCAGCTGAAGTTGGCGATGAATTTATTGACGAGGACATCGATCAAAAGATACGCGACTTAAAACATCGGGATACCAACCCAAATCCTACTGATGGCGACGAAATTTACGTTGAATGCTTACTCCGGGCGAGTCTCGATCTTGAAATTGCATATGGCATTCTAAGAAATAATCGACCAAATTTAGTATGCTGTATTATTTAGGATTATTTCAAAAATAGTTTTTTCTCTCCAAAGAAACCACCTGAACCAGAAACTCCACGAGGACCAACAACAACGGCACTGACGACTAGTATACCATATTTGCAGCAGCACTGGAAAGCATTGAATGAAGATACAGAAGAAAGCGTAGCCCCACAAATGCTATTGCATGAAGGCGACGTAAGAATAATTCTTTTTTTAAATAAATTTTTCCTTGATAAATAAATATTAATTATTTTATTTGAATTTTTAGGAATGGAAAAATGCGACGCATGTCATAACATCTATTAACGATATTCGAGAACAATACCGGAATCAACCAATTGATGAGAATATAATTTCTGTATAAATAAAAAAATGCCAAATTTTTGTTCATGATAATCGAGCTTTATCGTTTATCTTTAGAAAATGTTTCGATTGATCTACAGTGAACTTTCAAATGTAGTTGGCCCACAATCAGGCGTAAAAATTGAACTATTTGCATATGCTTTATGCGACGTGTCACCTGATACTCTTAAATATCTCTACATGATTGATGTCAAAGACATTTTGCGTACAACTAATGACACAGAAATCAATGAAAACTTTCGTGACAATGCATTTAAGTCGCTTTCAATCCAATGTCCAATGTGCTTTGAATCTTATCCACGTGGTCGCATGGAGACAATGTATTTATGTGATCACGTGTGTTGTTTAGATTGCATCAAACAATATTACCGCGGAGCTATTAAAGAGATTCGAGAACCTCAATCATTGTTGAAGCTGACCTGTTTTCAGGAATTAAAGCCAATTTCTGATGATGTAAAATTGAACTTTTTTCAATATATAGGATCAAAAGTATGTTTATGATCGTTTTTGATTTATTTTGAATCGTAGCATTGCGTAAACAATTTTCTTGTTGCTATTTTTAGTTTAGTCAATGGTTTACCGATGAAAGAGTGCTTCTCGATACCTATCAAGAAAACTTATTTATGGCAACACGAGATTCACAAATCAAAAAATGTTGTAATCCAAAAGTATGTTTATCAATATTTTCTTTCGTCTTTTTTTGTTAGTTTTGCCATTGCTTTAGTGTCCAGACTTTTTTGTTCCTAACAATAACAATAACCAAGTTGTTCGTATTCAATGTCCTCGTTGTCAATTTCCACAATGTCAACAATGTAGTAGAAAAGTAAGTTTCGAAAATATTGATGAAGCTGTTTTTTTTTGGAATAGACGGCTTCTTTTTTTTAAAGTGGCTTGCTGATCATAATGGGAAGACTTGTGAACAATATGTGAAGTGGTTATTAGATAACGATCCTGATGATCCGGAAGTACAATTTTTAAAGTATTTGAATACAGCTGGTATGATGTGTCCCAATGAGCAGTGCAAAGCCGTGTATGAATAGTAAGTTACATTCAAAAGTTACTTCTATTTCTTAATTATACATTCATGCAAAGACTACTTGTGCAAGTAAAATTTAAAGCAAGATTCAACTAGTCTTCACAATCACAGAAAAATCGCTTTTTACATTTCTACTCGTTTTAAAGCGAAATTTACAAAGGAGAGTAAAACAATAAGACGACTTTGTTACGAAATCCAATGTTCCATATTTACTTATTGTAATGCAACTAAGTCTTAGAAAATTTGTTTTCTATTCTTCTGAATGACTTTTTCACAGTTGTTGTTCCAAGTAATGCAAATCAAATAGGCTCCAGGCTCAACACTAATTGTTGAAACTAAGCCTTTGCCAAATTTTATTTAGTTCTCCAAATATGTCTTAAGATATAATTCATATAATGAAATGACGTATTTTTATTCAACAGTAAACCAGGTGGATGCGAACATTTCACATGTACAACTTGCGGAACGGAATTTTGTCGAGTATGTTCGGCACTTTTCTACAACCCCAAGAAGAATAAAGTAAGAAGTATAGATAAAATAAAATGAAATGAAAACACAATGTTGCCTTTGGATTAGGTCTGCCCGCGGAATAATTGTACGTTGAAAGATACGATACACGCCCATTGTTCTTACAATTGTTTTCGTGAAATTCGTGATGCTGACGCCAATGAATTTGTTGAATTACTAGCAGTTTGTATTTTGCTGTGTGTCTTCTCTTAAATTTGCATTCATTTCTATTTCAAGGCTCATAATATAAATGTCGTTGAAGAACTTCGTCAAAAACCAGAGGGGAAAAACCTTAAGTGCCCAGTAGAAGATTGTCCTAATGCGCCATCCGCAGCATGTAACAATCGGTTTTGCGAGTATGATATTAGCCTACTTGTGCTTTATTTAACTTGTCTCGAAATTTAGTCGATGCTACAAAGCATTTCTGTGTTTACTCATATGGCGTAATAAAATCGAACCCTGGTTGGTCAATTTAAAATTCATAATATTTTCAAGTGTCGTTTCTGTTTTGTATAGGACATTGAATACAGATGGTAATTTACGTCAAAAGCTTACTAATTCTTCCATTGCTGTACCAGCAACTGCAACAAGAGAAAATCTGATTCAGGTATCTATATAGTCATGTGATCAACATTGTTTTGTTTATGGTTGTCTTGTTTTGTAGCTGGCACGACAACATTTGACTAAACTTCTAGGAGAACCAAAAAAGATAGAGAGACAAAGATAAAAGCAAAATTTGATAATTCCAATAGTGAAATAATATTGTAGCAACACAATTTACACAGAATTTCAATTACGATATGAAAAACATAGACGTCTGTTTTTTGTTTCTATTCAGTTTTTAATCAATAGCGATATGTGTGTTATTTTATTTTATTTCAAATATTTGATTGAATTTGTGATATATTGTGTAGATTCATATGATGTTTTAATTTTGCTTTTATAAAATCTATGAACTTTTGTTTTGTATGTTATAACTTGCTCTGGATTCTATTTTCATCTTAGATCACTTATTGAATTCTTAGAATACAATTTTTCCCAAGAAATCGAAAATAAATAATTATTTATTTTGTGATATAACATTAGTTTCGAACTGGCACGATCACCGTAAGGCTATTGTGAAACACGTATGCATACATTTATTTATCTATTACTTCTATATTATATTTTTTTATTTTATAGAGCAAAGGAACTGAAATTGCATCAAATGGCTGGTTGGGGAAGCGGTGGAAGCACAGGCCATTCAACAGGTTCATCGTCGGGTGGGAGAAGTCCAAAGAGGCATCTAGATGGCACCGGAGTAATTATTTCTACACCCATTTTCTCATTCTCCAACGCATTATTTGTAATGATCGTTAAAATCCGTGACAGAAAATTTTTCACTATTTGTACGTCTACCAAGCGAAATAGACATATCTTTAATGAAGTGCTCCGAGACTCGCACATCAAGCCTTTGTTTTGTTTTTCTTATAACTCTCGAATATTTGTTTCTCATCTTGAGACTGAATAAGTCAGAAACTCAAAGCAATATTGTTGAAACCTACGTAGTTCAACATAAATACATACTGGTGGTTGAATCAATAGACGTTCATATTGCACGAGAATCCACAAAATTGTCTGATCTTCTTAGAAAAATAAGCTTTCGTTATCAAGATAGGATTCTTCAAAAGAAAACACGATCCAACCGTTTGGTTTAAACTCAGTGGTGCGATAGACATGCCTGTTGTGTATGCATACAACAACTGTTAAATGCTGTCAAAAATAAAACTCATGTTACATCTTCCGCTAGTTGAGCTTTCGTTGTCACATTGATCATTATTTTTCATTGTTTTCTAAAGCTTCAAGCACTGAGAAACAGTCATTCGATAGAAGAAAATTGATTCTTAAATGCCGGATCGTTCTAAAACCAAAATACTTGTAGTTCGCGACCTAACAAGCGCACATATCATTCTATCCAGACTACATAGAGCAAACAATTCTAAGAAAATATGCAACGACTTTCAGCAACAGGTACCACAGCTTCATTGAGAAATTAAAAATATCGAATTTACTTACTTCTGTAGAAATTACTGTAGTTGAAGAAAACTTTACGTTTTAGAAAGGTAGACGACACTTCATTTTATACACTAGTATTCGATCTTAAAGCGTGAACAGATTTTACTTCCCTAAGGTCCTATTAGTAGAAAGCCTATGCTGTGTGTGGTTCACTTGTTGATCTACCTCTGAGAGTTTTGAAATCAATCGTTTGTTCAGCTTCTTGTGTAAACTAATGTCCATCACTAAAATCACTAATCGGCTGTTTTCAATGGTTCTAGACTGTAGGAAAAAATACTAGACATAAATAGGGTTTAACATATTTGATAACGACTGTATGTTAATATGAGAGGTTTATTGAGAAACCGCCAAATGACATGTGAAATAATTGAAGTTATCAGATATTTTTTTTGCCATATTTTCAGTTTAGGAAAGCGAATCCTCGCATCTATTGTATAAAATCTTCTTATATTTTGTAACATTTCAGCAACCGCCAGATAATCATTTATCGGGCGCATTTGGCAATGGTTCAGAACAGATTCTAGTTAATACTGCACAACGGATGAATGTAAAGCTTTTGTTTTTAGTAGATTAACTTATTTAACCCCGAATATCGTTTTTACAGGAAGAAAAAAACAAGGATCAATCATATTTCGATCAAGAAACTATTTCGCTTGTCGAAGCATTGAAAGTAAGAATATGATTTACTGATTTACTTGCATTATTCTAATGATCGTCGCGAGTCCAGGGTAAGATCAAAGAGAGACTTCGATCAGATCCATCAACTGTCAAACAAAAGTTTATCGAAGATGCTGTGGCCAGCGTGAGATGTGAACGCAAATGTAAGCAGCTCAATATTGATCAATGGAAAAAAAATCTTCCTTCTGATATAAATAATTGTCCCGAACACGTATTAAAATTAGCAATGGCCTATGGAGATCACCCAAATGACGTGAAAGCTGTACTAGAAGAGAAGATGAACGAAAGCCAAGAAGAAACTAACACTTCGTTGGTAAAAATTATCACACCTCTAAAAGCTCTGAAAAAAGAGTTGTCCGGCAATCAACCTCCCAATCTCTGTCAAGCTGTTCTCAGTGCCAAAAATAATGAATCCAATGTGAGTATTTTCAATTTTCGTCATAGTAGCTATCGCTAATTTTACGCTTGAACGTTAAATCATTAAAACACAAAATAAGTTGAAATTTCTATCTTAAATCTATGGTACGCATTTCAATGTTGTTAGAATTCAATAAAATGTGAGATAAGCGAAGTACTGACTTTTAAGAAAAATTAGAACGTTAAAATACCGCATGCCGAATGATAAATATTACTCTATCTTATCATCGAATCAATTCGTTTTTGGAGAAATTCATCCGTAATAAATATTTTCAGCAAGATTAGTATGAGACACCGAATTTTAGATCGTATTATCCTTCTGTATAAATTGTTCTCTCTTTTACATTACTTTGAAGAAAATGTTCATTTTTATTTGAATCATATTTGATTTCATTTAGCTAATGCCTTTCTCGTTTTCTAGCGTGCTGATCGTATACTGTTCAGTGAAGCTTCTTGTTGGATGGATAATCCAAATGGTTACACAATTGATATTGCTCATGATCAAGTAGAAGCTATTCGTCTCACACATTATAATTCACAAGATTCAGATCAACTTTATAAATTCATAAGAAAAAATAAAACGTTTGATGAAGCTTACATATATCTGCAAAATCTTGCAAAAGAACAAGCGAGAATAGTAAGTTAATCATAGTCTTGGCTCAGATGTTGGTTAAGAAGCTCGCATTTTAGAATTCGGCGAGAGCAGGCACAACGCAATCCACTGGCCAACAGCAAACTTCAGGATCAATTGTTAGATATCCTAGTAATGATGGCAGTGGTTCAAGTCCTGCCACTCCTATCTCTCTTAGTTCTAGCAAACCTTATTACGACACTAGCGGAAGTTCATCAACGTCAGGTATTCAGTATTTGAGGCTATCTTAGTCTTTGAAGTATTATAAGATCAGTTATTCTTAATTAGGTCGTCCACCATCGAGAAATCACGATTCATAGTTATAACAACAAACAAGGCGTACCAAACAGTTACGAAGGTAGAAATTTGCAAGATTAATTTTAATCAAGTTTTATCTTCTATGATTTCTTAGGCATTGATTCCAATAATTTTTGGCAAAACTAAAACGCTGCTGAACAATATTCATGCAAAATTAATCTTTTGAATAAAACATGATTTAATTGCGTTGTATCGTTAATTCTTGTGTTAAAGTAAAAAATTAATATTTTTCTACGAAATTTCTTTTTTTTTAAATAAAATCGAATTTTTTGTGTTTAATTTATGAAAACTAAATAACAGTCTAATATTACAACGGCATCCGTGTACCAGTTATCGAATTACAGAAAGTTCGTGCATTTGATTTTTGTCAACAAAATATAAATAAAAATGATGAAATTATTAACCAAGACACAGAAAACTATGCTCGTAATTATGTTTGTGTGGCAAAAAAATCAAAATTCAACCTTAATTTCAAAAATCATACTACGTGTTTGACTGGAAACTGTAAGTCTCAATGGTCAATTCGAAGAATTTGTTAAAATAACGATAAAATTTCTATTTGCAAAACTCGACAACTGAGAACGTTTGACAAGTCTCAAATCAAAGAATATGGCATCGTATTTTTCGTCTTGGGATGTTAAGAAAATATCGCGATTGATAATTAGCTTGATTTACAGAAATATTCTCAAGAAAACAAGCATCGAAATGAACCAAATACCATGAGATTTGACTCTGGGCTGTATTTATCTACCGTAATTTGATTCTTCAAACGTTTTGTAACATCTTCCGATCGAGTTTCTACATCTAAATGAAGAAGGAAAAGCATGAAATCATTTGCTGTGTATAGCAGCACTACATATTGTTTGAATTTTATGATAGATGTCATTAATGAAGATGATTTAATTCATGTCAATCATGAAATTTCTAATGAAAGAGAGTTTCGCTGGAAATGAGTTCTTACCAACCACATTTGAAGTTGATTAAACATGATTTTATTCTTTTACGCATATACGAGCATACTTTTTTAGCTATACTTTTGATTAATACAATTCTTCTTGTCATTTTACTTTTTCTTCGGTTACTATTTTAATGCTGCGGCAAGTTGGAAAAACAAATTATCATAATATATATATATATATATATAGTATAGAAGACAAATTTAATTCAATCTATCGGCTAGAGAAGATGTTGAGGGAAATATTTCTCTAGCGTCATATGACGACAGCAAACTAAAACAAAATAAAGATATTTACAAACTTAATGAGATTGAATAATTTTATTCATATATATATATATATATATATATATAGAACTGAATAATAAGAAGACGAAAATGAATGCTCAAATAGTCTGTTTAAGAAGTTGAACACTACAATCTATAAATCGTCTTGACATATTAGGATTAAAATGACATTATATTGTCATATGTGAATTGGCACACGCTGGATTAAACTTCATATGTCAAACAATTTTTTTTCCGAGCATTCGATACATATTTTTTGTTATTGTTATAATCAACAAGTTTTTTTTTCGTGCTGATTTCTTTTCTTTTAACTGTTGTTTTAGAACACATCGAAGAAGAATTTCGCTAGATTTTCTATTCAAATCCGACCCGAAGATGTTAGATATCATATCAGTTAAGGTTCAGAATAGTAAATTGAAAACATTCCTAATTTAGATCAATATTTATTTCAATTAAAAGAGTTAATTCTTCGTCGTTATTTGATTGTGCGCTTATAAAAATCAACAACAAATCAAGTAGTTCTATCAGCTCTTCAAACGAGACCAATTTCGTATTACTGCACTATGTTTTTTCATCATTCATGAGTCTACTTGCAATTTCCTCTAGTTTAGATAGTTGTTTCATAAAGGCTTTAAAGCATCAATTAAAATGTTTCATAGCACGCAATGCTTGAAATTAATTAGTCATAATAATTTTTTGTCTGAATGTATAAAAACTATTATTGATTACATGGTAAATATTCTTTCGGAAAAGAAAACGGCTCAGCACACAACTAAAATTCTCATTTGTTCTCTTTTGGCCTATTTCTTTTAATCAAGTATTATGTAAAGCAGACTCAAGAATGTCATAAAAGTCGAATTCTTCCTATGATCATTTTTCAACTTGTATGCAAGTATAGAATATCAATTTCATTGACATTTCCCCATTCGGATTGCTTGAACACATGTGAGATGATGGATAGAATAGAAGTTGGCCATGTCTTTTAATTCACATTGAGTTCGCTTGCATTTTCTTTCTTCTTATTTTTTTTTACGAGAGAAAATCTCGAGTTTTGTTGCACTATCGTGCCCATTAAGTCTTCTTCTCGTGCAGTAACTACCATAGCATATTCCTCTTCTTTTTTTGCCTTCATGCATCCACGCATTTTGACTGAAAAAAGAACATGAAAAACGTGCATTATTGGAACAACATTAAAAGAGGATGTGTTCTTTTGTTTGCCTTCCGTAAGTGGTCATGAAATGATGGGACAAACAAACAATCGCTATTAGAATAGAAATTTTCTATTGTGCTAAGCAGATCAACCGTAAGTACGATGGATATTCATCGATCGAAGAATTTAGCGACTTGAATTCATTCATTGTCTTCAAATTTATTGAAATACAAGATAAGAAAGGCGATGCCTGTTTCTTACGATTGACACATACTTAGAGGATATATCAGTATTATGAGAGAATTCAAGTATTTATCTTTCTTCTCAGCGATTAGTTTACGCATACTGAGACACGCATTCATATCGAATAAAAATGATAAACCTAATATATGTATATATATATTTGTATCTCTATTCGACTAGGTAAAAAAAGGAAGTACCGAGCTAGACAAAAAAGCGGAACTCGAGGAGCTGATAACTGTAGCTTCGACTAACAACATAAAACAATAAAGTAGGCGTGTAAGGTTAAAAAAACTATGTAGGTAGTCCTGTAATCATTAGGCTATAGGTTCCTTTGTTGTGTTGTTGTTGATATCTAACTTGCGTTGTAATAAATTAGTTGACAAAACTATAGTCTAACATAAAAATAATACTCACGAGTCAATGAACAATATTTCATTTTTGGTATCGTAAATAATAGAAAATTTGTTCTATAATAAGAAAAACAAAATTCATCCGGCAGAAGATTCAAGTTTACTTCAATAAACTCAATGATTTGAGATTAGAATGCAAGATGTAGAATTAATTGAATCTGACAGCGCGAACGACTATTCTAAAAATACAAGATGTGTCGCACCATTTCATTAAAGAAGTTGAGTGTTGCTAGATGAAATTTGACGACTACTAGATGATCTTTTCTATAAGAGAAGAAAAAGAAGAAAAATAGGCTCGGAGTAAAAAATAAGAATATATTTTTCTACCTTCATTTCCCATACCAACTTGTCGTCAAACGTATGCTAGCTTCGATGTTAATNAGAATTAATTGAATCTGACAGCGCGAACGACTATTCTAAAAATACAAGATGTGTCGCACCATTTCATTAAAGAAGTTGAGTGTTGCTAGATGAAATTTGACGACTACTAGATGATCTTTATGATTATCTATAAAGTACATCGTTTGCAGGGGGACAGAAAAGCAAGTTCGAAATGCTTACATTGAACGTTTGTGCGTGTACGCGCACTTGAAAATTGGGACATGCGAAGGTTCAGGAAAATCGATCGCGCTTTCAATGCAGATCTGCAGGTTTGTATTTTCCGGTTCCAGTAATTCTAGCTTTTTACTTATTGTGTGTCTGCATTTAGAGAAAAATTTATTTGTCTCATATTTTAAAATACCTCTTCAATGCTCGCATCTTTTATTTCTTTACTAAAATTGTCAGTCAGGTCTGACTTACCTGTGCTCCGGAGTGTGCGAGTCTCACTGTTTCCTCGTGGTGGAACCGTGTTTTTTGTGTACTCAAAAAAAAAGTGAGTACACTCTAGAATCGGTCAGTGTGTACCGCTGTTTACACGATAACTCCTGAAAGGCTGATCCGATTATCATGAAATTTTGTACATAGCATTATCTCATCAATATCTCAGTCGAGTTCGAAGATGAAAGCAATCTGTCAAAAAATGGCTGAGTTATCGAAAAAATTGTCATTATTGACCAGACCATCTCTGGAGGGGAGGGGGGTACAGGGATTTTTTCAAAAAAAAAACTTTTTCTCAGAATTATTCGCAACATATATAAATCGACTCAGTTTTTAACGCTGATTCCGAATCTGATATCAGTTTTGAACTAAATCGTAGCTTTCTAACGAAACATCGCCTGAAAATGGTATAAAAAAAAAACAACTGCATCCAGAAATCAAATTGCCTAGTTTCTCATGATAATTTTGGTGTTCAGACATTCTAGAATGACTTATATGTCCCATGCACTTTTTGCAGTACACATAACTCTCGGATGAAATCGGAAGTTTTCACATTTATTTAGGTCTCAATTTCGGTTTTGTACATCTCTAGTCTTAACAGCTTATTTTCGAAGTTTTCAATCCATCGTGCTAATGATTGTTCAAGAATGTCGAAATAAGTAGCTGTAACTTTAACATGTCAAATGTTAGTTTTTATAATAAAAATCTCGGGAATAATCGGATCTTCTTTCAGAATGCGTCCTTTTCTATAAGAGAAGAAAAAGAAGAAAAATAGGCTCGGAGTAAAAAATAAGAATATATTTTTCTACCTTCATTTCCCATACCAACTTGTCGTCAAACGTATGCTAGCTTCGATGTTAATGTGCGCATTAGTTTCTCACATTACTTATATCATACATGATTCAATTGATTTAGCCAAATGGTATCAACATTTTCTAATCTTGTGCATTAATCATACGACGCTCGTACTCATATTTTCTTTAAGCCCCTTTTCTTAGTGCATTAACTGTATTTTGTTTTTCAGATATTATCAGCAGCAGTTAACCGAAATGATTATATTCTCAAAAGAAAATGAGCATAAATCTTTTTACGATTATTGTTCTATTTTGCATTGAATGTTTATCATTAATCAATCGGGTAAACTGTTCTAGTGATAATAATAATATAACAACAACAACAACAATGTTAATTTTGACAACAGCACAATCATCATCAATCAATGATAATTTCAAGCGTCGATCAGCGAGGCATTTTATTAATAAAGCTCTACATTTCACTGATAACAACAATATTACGTCGTCAACCTATCGAATACGAATATTCGGCACTACCAATCATTATAATACAGTGAGAAATTTTTTCAGTACGCAAAAAGAAAAATTTATTTATGCATTCGAAAGAATTTATTTTTGCAACTTTTTAGTTTTCACCAAAACACAAATTAAAGTTACTCTAATTGTAGTTGTTATTATAAGCTTGGTCATGTTGATTATTGCCATTTTTTGTTTCAAGTAAGTATAGACGACACATGCATAATTGGATATACTACGTTAGTTATACGTCGTATTTTGATGTATGAATATATTTTTCATTTTTAACCATCGATCTTGTCCACGCATATTTCATCGTTATCGAAAAGAGAGAGAGGAGGAGGGAGAGGGAGAAAGCAACAAACTTACGATTAACGTCGAGACAAGCGAACATAAAACATACATTTATTTGATTGCATAAAGCGTGTCTCGCATAGACTGCTTGTAGGGACTGAAAACGATACAGCCTGATGGAAATAGCGTCCACTATATGCCATTTTATGTGAGTGTAATATGTATTTATCTTATTTTTTGGCTAAATACCTTGACTTGTTAAGTCTCAAATGACGATACAATTTTTGTCCTGAACTAGAATACTTCAGCACCGATGCAATATTGACTTTTATGAATACTCGAATTATATATTAAAAAAAAAGAAAATGTGAGAATCATAGTTCCGGTAAATCAATGAATATAGGGGAACTTCCCATGTAAAACATTCTACCCAAAAAAAGTGACTATTAAGTACTGTTGACAGTAAGAAAAGTATGATAAAGTACTATAGAAAGTGAGAAAATTATCAGAAACTACTATAAAAAGTGAAAAACAGTAAGAGAAGTTACTTTATTTTACTTTATTACTATTAAAAGTGACTTTTTGTTCACATGGGTTGCACTAACGAGCTGTGATGTTTAGTAGGCGTCAAAATTATGGAAGCACACTGCTTCTTTTTCTTTCCTGCTTCCTATCAAGGCTTGTTTAGGACTTTTCCATCAATGCCATATCCTTGCTAAGAAACACCAAGTGTTCATATATATATACTTCATTGTAGTGTCTTTTCATTAAGTAATATCAATAATGATTTTATATTAAGATTAAACAGCTTCACTATTGAGTTTTATTTCTATTATTATTACTATTTAAATATATATATATATCTAATCTAGTAAGATTATAGATCCTCAAAAAAATATACTCACATATGATAATATTTATTTTGAGAAAGGGTAATGCAAATAAATGAAATGCATTAAAAATACGATGCATCTAAGGGGATTGAAAATTTCGATAAAAGTATAACTATGAGTAACTTTTGTTATTACATAATGTGAGCCACGTTGATAGATTACAAAAGAACTACTACTAGGATGTTTTGTAATCGAAATGAATTTATATTTGACACATTTGAGAAATTTTATTGTTTATCTTCAAAAAAAAAGAATCATGCACTTTTTTCAATAGATTCCTCTATTTAATTTCTACCAGATGAAAGTATTTGCACAAAGCCTCTCTAGTTTTACTTGGATTATTTGCATTCATCAGTTTTCCGTAGTTGTGGAATGAAGCTTTCATACAGTTGAAGTCCTGCTTTTTGTGTACTCAAAAAAAAAAGTGAGTACACTCTAGAATCGGTCAGTGTGTCCGTCCATCCGTTTACACGATAGCTCCTGAAAGGCTGATCCGATTGTCATGAAATTTTGTACACAGAATGATCTCATCAATATCTCAGTCGAATTCGAAGATGAAAGCAGTCTGTCAAGAAATGGCTGAGTTATCGAAAAAATTGTCATTATTGACCAGACCATCCCTGAGGGGGGATACAGAGATTTTTCCAAAAAAAAAAATTTTTTCTCAGAATTATTCACAACATATATAAATCGACTCAGTTTTTGCAGTACACATAACAATCGGATGCAAATCCGATGTTTCCGCATTTATTTTTTGTTAATAATGAAAAATAAAGATTTCGAAAGAAACTATTTCAGAGTTTTAAATTTCTAATTAACAACTAGAAACTCAAAATACTTTGAAATACACACATTGATCTCTCTTTTTTGCCAAGCTACAATATTTTATTGCTTCTAATCATTTTTGCATCGTGCACTGGTGTCGAAAAGGGAGGTGATGGCTTTTGACTAAAGGAAAACAAAAATTTCCTTGTTCAGCTTGAAAAGACACTTGATGGTTCTTTTGTTGTCTGTGTTTTCAATTATATATACAATATTATCTCTGAGAAATGCAACATGGAATTCTATTTTTTGTTTAATTCTATCGAATGAATGACCTTCAAGTATTATCATCTATCGATGATGCAATTAACGACTGTAAGATAATCAATATTGACTTATCTGTTCTTTTTTTTTATTTCGAAGGAATGCCTGTCGCAGTCAAGAAAATGACAATCTTCAGACCGATATCTTTCGCGATCGTTCGTCGCAATGTAATGAGCCAAGCTCGAGACGAGGCAGTGTGGGAGTAAGTGTTAAATATTATTGATTGTGTAAATCGTATGATATAATCACTGTTCAATAGAGTTATAAGAAGAAAAATAAAAAAAAAAGTAATGAGAAAGTTAAATACAATAAACTTGTTTTATATTCAACGCTTGAGAACAGCCAATAACGACAGACATGATTGCTTTTAGTTAAACAAGCAATGAGACATCAATCCACACTCGGTATTGGCCATTAAAGGAAACAGAACAAACATAGAAAACACATAATAATTTATTAGAAAAAAAAAAACGAGAACGATAGGCAAAAGAAATCGGCAGTTCATAGACGTGAAAGTATAAAAGAAAATCGTTCAGAATATTATTTCATTAATAGGCATATCGGTCTTCCCGTATGCATTCGACTTTTTTCTCTTTCTTGAATCGAATACATATGTTTCTCAACCAATTCTGTTTATCATCTATTGGCTTTGTATCACGTGAGCAGAGCAGCAACAGCAGCAGTAGCAAGTACTACGAATGTGTTATTGTTTCCATTATAGTTTATAACTGTATTTTCCATGTGCATGTACGCGGATGAATCTGTTACTTTTTCTGATAAATTTTTCTTCGTCCTATTATGCGCTATTTTTTCTGTCTTATTATTATTATTATTATTTTCACCATTGACATCCGAAAAAGAATAGCTTCATTATCATCAGAAACATACCAAATCAGTCTCGCCGAAAATACTTCCGTTAGTTTCTTGTTTTTTTTATCTAATCAAATGCTCGACAATCATATTTAACATAAAGAGATACTAGAAATTTGATATTATAATGTAAGTATACATCGGTTCATTATATATGCAATAGAGAGTACGCGATATGTTGCTGTTGTTTTTTCTAAAGCATATTCTTATTTGTTATAAAAGCATAGGCGAAAAAGAAAAAAACTCTCCTTTTCATCATGCCACTTGAGACATTTAATAATGAAGTAAACGAGAGAAGAATAGAATCATGATTATTTTGTTCGTGAACGAAAAAGTGTTGATTATTAAAAAAATAAACAAATTTACTCTCAGGTCATTGTTCTATTTGCGATGATACAATAGATAGATGAGCGTCGTTCAAGAGATAGTTTTCAGAGAAGAATATTCTTCAATACGTCTTGGTGAGATTTTTGATCAGTTCATACGTTTTTTTTTTCAATTAAAAAAATAATGAGGAAATTCAATAAGCTCCGGTCCGGATTTACGTGACATAGACAATCTGTTAACGTAGCAGTATTATTACTTTTGATTTTTCGTTCACATTCAACGTAAAGAACAACGTAGACGACAGTATGCATACACATTTCTCAATATTTATGTCTGAACTGAATTTCTCTTCTTTGTTTTACTTCATCTATCTTTCATGTCATAATAGCCAAGGACGAAACAGCGCAAAATATTGCTCCCATATTGTCTCGCAAGAGAGTGAATGATTGTAACAATAGTGATCAACAAAATCTGTTAGAATTATTATAAGTATTTCCTACCGAACACAGTAAGATATCAAAAATGCTTTTAACTTAGTTTTTTTTCTTGTATTGATTGCAATCGTAATGAGACGAGAGAGCGCGAGAAGCGTTTTCTATAAATTGCTTTATGGTCATATCCTTAAGGCTTTTTTTGATAGAATCGTTATTTATATACATATATATATATATATAGATATATATCTGCGTGTCTATGTTAATAAACTGACTAATAGCTTTCTATAATACGATTTTTATTCGATTAATTGTAAAGCTAAATAAGAGAAAAATTAAATTTTTATAATTAGTCTACATTCAGAACATTAACACAACGAAAACATGTTAATGCGTAATTGCATAATCATATAGTAGAATCGATCTGTTTCGTTCCGAATTCAATTGTCTATATTCGATGAAAGAAAGAAGAAGAAAAAAACAAATATATATATAGCTATATATATATTTCCTTTTTCTTGCTCACCTTTTTCTTGACTCTTTCTGTAGAATGCATGTCATTGCGGTTAGACAATCGGAAATGCTCGAATGTATAAATAGACAATGAATTTAATCATAAATCTATTTTAGTATTATACTCGAAAATATAGTCGAACAACAAGTTTTCGTTCAAACAATCAGATAGATAATTCTTCACCAAGTAACCGACTTGATATTCCTGCTTGTGATCAGTTGCCGAAATCAGCAGCTGTCGTTGCTGTTACATCTTCACCCGTAGATACAACAGACGGTACACATCGTCATCAACATCATGTCATTTCCTCCTGTGACACATCGAATACTTCTAATCAACATATATCAATTGTTCCAATTTCATCTATTAATCTAAACACAACTAAACACAAATCGGCTGTTCCCATCAATCGTACTAGTCAAGTAAGTTTTCATGTATTTATGTTTTATACTTACATAGTTTTAGCAAAGGAAGAGAAAAAAAATAATTACTGCTACATGAGGGACCAAAGTGTCTTGTCAAGGAAAAAAGGTGTTTTCTTTACAAATGACATTTACAATTACAAGTCAGTAAGTCGGTGAAACACATACGCACTTGTTTATGTTACTATATATAGTCTGGTTCCTCCTAATCGTTTTCTTTTTTTTGCCTTGCTCGTTTGTACCCTAAAAACTAGTATGCAAACATTCTATGACATAATGCACCAATAAAAGTGATAAGATATTTAAGATTAACGATCGACAATCACGTGTATTCCCAATGATGTAGTAGCTATCGTTTTGTCACTGCTGGAAGCGTTCGAATCATTGTGTATATGCTCGAATGGCAAGCGAAATGACGTTTAAGAACTTATCGTGTCATTCTTTTTTTTTTTTCTACGATGAATAATCATTTTTTTATATCTACGTACATTAGTCGTTTCATTGAAATTCATCAATATTTAATTATCAGTTGATTCTAAGACTAAGCCGATTTCGACTGATATGAATCGGTTAAACAAATGTCAAGACTGTCAATCTGGTATAGACAATATAGATGAGCACAAATAAGGGCAATTTGCACGATATTTATCGACACACGCTTTCCATGTATCTGTTGTATTGATCGATAAATGCCATGTATAACTTTGCTTACCGTTTTTTGTCTATCTTAACTCATATATACATATATGTATATATACGTACAGGAAGAAAGTTGATTCGTCTAGGGACCAAAATCAATATCCTGTGCATGCATGCAAGTAATCAGTTATGCGCAAATTCATTTACACATGCTCACTGCATAGCGATATCAAACGAAAGTCGTTTAAAGTTTATTTCCATTTTTTTTAACTAGTTATAAAAAAATCGATTTATCGATAAAATATAATCTTCAATTACATTTAAGATATTGTATTGATATATTTATATAAGAATCATCTTAGAAAGCCTTTTTGACAGATCAAGATCAAATTTCTCGAAAAAAGAAAAAAAAAGAATCAAATGTCAGTGGTAGACCAACAAAGAAAAAAAAAGAAATAGCCATAACCAGCAATATTGGAAGAAATGAAGTATATATAAAAGATTTAGTGTTCTTCTCATAGATAACATTAACGCAACTGATGTACGCTATGTGTTTTTCAGCCTGTTAGCTTATGATTTCGTTAATACAAATTGAATCTATCTGTTGTATTACTACAATGATGAGTCTTTTTTGCTGGTGATGTTGGTGATGGTGATAATGCATGTCAGTTATGTCTCAGCGACTAGTCACTCAGCCAACTAGTATGAGATAGACAGACAGATAGAGAGAGAGAGAGAGAGAGAGAGAGAGAAGAAAGAGGGAACATGCCGTTTTTCTACTAAGAATCTTTTTCTTGCGCAAGTTTGCTGTCTGTTACTATGCTCGCTCACTTTGTCAGCGACAGGAAACAAATATCATAAATGGAACAGAGAATACATAGAACGAGAAAAGGCTCTTGCTACCATATTAATGAAAAAGAATGCCGTTCTTCGTGCTAAATAAAGAATAGTGGAATCGTAGTCGAGTCAATTGGCATGTTTCGCCTTTGTGCAGATCATCATCATCATCATCATCATCATCGTCGTCGTCGTCGTCATCGTTATTCTTGTTATTTAAGATAAATTACCTGTCGTTGGTTAATATTTTCTCTTTGTTGACTTTTACTATTGATTTCGAACAATTTTCTCTGTTCATCTTCAAAAACGTCGTTTAATCCTCTACACGATCCCACTGCATACATTCAGTCGTTCAAATATAGTTCGTTATATTTTTGTTATTAACGTGCATGATCAACGCCTTCGGTATCCAACTAAAAAAAGAAATAACATCAAACTGTCGTCGCCAACACTTCGAAAACTTTGTCTACCGTGTATTACAACACGACATCGTCTTCGTCATCATCATTCAAATAAAAAGAAAACGCGGAAACCTAATCAACATCGCTTTGCCGCCGGTGTTACTCGTGAGGATAGTCGTGTTGAATCATTACAACAATTTGAAGTTTTTCCAAGGACATGCTGTCCTAAAACGACAATACCTATAGTACACAATAGTGACTATGCAACAGAAAACAATGCTAATCATTTCCACGAGCAAAGAAAACATTTCGAGATATCACTTCAAAATGAAAAACTCGAGGAGGAGAACAATAATGAAACATCGCCTGTAAAAATAGAAAGTAAACTGACATCATCCGATGTAGTAGAATCAGATCTGTTACTATCGTCAATATCTGCAACTGAACTAACGAGATTAAAGGACAATGATGCGGTAGGTACAGAATTTTATTTGCATAAAGAACAAAACACAAGGGAGAAATCTTCATAAATTGAAATTCAATGAATTTAAGTATCTTCATTTTTTATTTTTTGTTTTCTTAGTGTGATGATCGTACGCCACTATTAACATCAGAACTTTCGTCAACTATTAAGGGTTCATTAAAACCTTCGTCTCGAAAATATTCTTTCAATGCTCTTTTACCACTCATACACCCTTCAAATTCACATCCGCTTTGTTCTTACTTGACGTCTACGACAAATGCCAACGGCACCCAGAGTAGTAATGGTAACGATATCGATTTAAAAGCTCGCCATCGAACGTCAATTTCATCTGCATTGCGTCGGAGTTCATTCGCTAAACAACCACGTGCATTTTGTTCAACTATTGATTCACCACGTGCGAATTCATTATCGAAAACTCAGAACAATTCCGATAGTAGCGATCAAATATCATTATTAAATAATAGTTCATCGGAAAATCAGAATAATTCTCGTAAATCTTCAAGTATAACGCCACCATATCAAAAAGAATACATGCAAAGAATTGAACGTTTTCGCTTCATTGATGATAGTGCTTCAAGTACGGCAACAGTAACATCACCTGTGGAGAGTCTTGAACATGTGAATACACGTCCAACGTCATGCAGTCATTTAATAACGAATACTATTGAACAATTCGATGATTATGTTCGCACAAGATATAATAATATGGATGGCAATGATGATGATGATGATTCGTTAATCGATCGTTTAAATTCAAATCTCCTAAACGATAGTTCTTATTCGGATTTAAATATTCTAAATAATAATAATCACAATCCATCACCGAAACCAATCTTACGTCCACAAACATTCAAACCGGTGAATAATAAACCGTTCGCAGCAACAGTAAGTCGAAATTATGTTTCTAATTATCTATTAGCAGATTTTTTCTTCGGAAATAAAACTTGTTTCGTGTTATGATTATAAACAAATTAGCTAACTTTTTGTATATTTATTTACATAAGCATAGTTGTTAATATAGAAAGAATAAAGGACAAGTGGTCGCAGATTAAATGTTAATAGATTTTTAGTGTTTCCTTTTTTTTCTTCTTCTTGATTAGTTGACTTTGATGTATCTCGTTCGACATTCTTATTCTCATATGTTTTTATTTATTTCGCAATAGATTTTATCTGGTTCTCAACAACATAAATATCATCAATCAACACCGATTAGCATTCCTCATTCAATGACATCTTTGCCGCTATCTAAACAACGAAATCAAATGGAAACCAATGGATATTCACGTTCGATGGATTTTCAATCTCTAACAAATAAACGTGACCCTATTCGACCTCTATCAATGATTTCAACTGTACACGAAACGCCATCGTCATCATCCTCAACTACACTTACATCGCTTCGTAGTGCAACTAGTTTAGAATTTGATGATAATACAAAGCCGTCCGGTGTTCTTGTTGACGATGATTTTCTACCGATGTCATCACCTGTTGATGAACATTTCTGGGATATGAATATAAAAAGTTTCAATGAATTGAATGCGAACAATAATAAATGTTTTCCCGATGTTGGCTCTTCACCCGATATGGAAATAAAACATTTCGCTTTAAAATCATTTCATACATTATCCGAAACATCATGCGACGAAGACGATGATAGTACAACATCAATAGATCAACCGGAAACATTCACTATACAAGAATGTAAACTAGATGAATTAAAACAATCTATTGTGTTAACGACAAAAACTTCACCAGCCGAAGGCAATGTCGATCAATCGTCATCGACTCCGTCCATTGATTCAACAGAACAACGCAGTAATAATACAACGCTAACAAGTATGTATTTTGAGGAAAAAATCAAAACGATTAATTTTTCGTTGTCCTTACTCTTCATAGCTTCTCATCAATCAAACGATGAATCATTATTAGAAAAATTTTCATTACCCGCACAAACATCAATAGGGTTAGATTTTGTTTGTGATTCGATTTTATCATCGAATCAACATTCTCAAGCGACATCCGAAGACGATGATACACAAGATAGTTCAATCCATGATGCATCTGAAGGTGATGACAGTGCTGATAATGGGGAAATCGATCTTGTACAAGAATTCGAATTATCGCAAAGAGATACACAAACCAAAACTAACAATTTATGGACAACAAACGATCCCGACGTATATATCATACAAGATGGTGATCTACTTTCAGCTCTTGTAACAACACCGACAACAACTATGAGTCGAACTCCACCGGCTTCAATTATGAAAATAACAAATAATAAATCATTTGAAACTATCGATGAACAACAAACATTAAAACCCAAAGTACGTTTTAACCTTGATCCACAGTACGAACGTGAACGTGAATGGAATAAAGTGAATAAACTACTTGGCAATAGTGTTGAATGGACTGATGAATTTGAAGTATAAAATAATACAAACGTTTTTTTTCTTCTTGTTTTTTTTTTCTTTCATTCGCTTCTTCTTCTTTTTTTCTGTTGTACAGCTATCTACTGTTTATTTTCAATCAAGTAGTTTATTTAAAGATTTGCAGATATATCAATGTGTCATATTTAGGGAAAATTCAACAACGATTAACTCTTTTGTCCTCGAGAAAAATGTTCTACTACTTAAAAATTTTACGATGCCGATAACATTGCAGCTCGTGCACTCGAGAGTTAAGAAGAGCCAAGGCATTTTATTGGAAAGATTTGAATCCTGCGAAATGTTTATTACTTTTAATATTCAGTACTCTATGGCATGAGACTTATTTTCAAAAAGCAATTTATCACTTGACTAGATTCTCTTCAAGGTACCATTGCTAATTTGACTACAGTAGAATGCCATTGAGATTTGGCTTCTTTTCGAATTCTCATGAAAATAACTCACGTCCTGTTTTGTAAAATGCAATTCTTTAATCATGTATTTAGAATGAAGGGAAACAACATATCATGCTTTAATAAGGACATCATCCCCCGACGCAGTAGACGTGCATTTATTGTTAATTTTTTGTTGCTTTTAATTAGCTAATTTGTTTTCTTCTCATATAAAATAACAAAAAAAGATGGTCGAATTTTTCTAAATTTACTTCATGCTGACACAACGTCAATTCCAAATCTGTGTCCAATGCAGTAACTTATTACGTTAAGCGAAGAATAACGGAAGTAATCCAAGACTAGACGAGTATGATGCGAATCGTCCTTTATTTTGATTAATCCCAGGATAGATTCTGAAGTCTAGGCTTCGCAGCAGTACTACTTTCCTGATTTCTTGTTGATGTCCTGATTTCCCTGATTTTGTCCTGATATTTTATGATTTTTTTGCCAATAGGCCTAAATATAAATGACTTTAACATTTTCTTTTGTTATGATCAATATTTCAAGGTCTATGTAGATGTAATTATTTGATAAGTTTTACGAAAAAGCTTTTCAGTGCAGCCACGTTGGAGCTAAAATGTGGAACTCACATATTTCGATCAGTTAGATGCTGATCAAATAGAAGCTTTATTTTTTCAGAATAGTGAGATCATATTTTGTTCAACAATAAGATAATAAAACCATTTTAACATATGAAGTTTATTGAATCTATCAATAGGAAATATTACTAGAGAGAGCCGTATAAAAAACGTTTTGTTTAAAATATGTCAGTATGCTGAAATGTTTAGTGGTTTCATTGAGAAATATTCTGAATGATAATAGTTTAAACAGTATTTAGGATATAGCTATCAGTAATATTGAGAAATTTATATTTTTTCGTATTATCAGGTGAGAAATTGATACATTTTTTCATAAACGAAAATTTGATAAAAGCTTCCCAGTGGATGGAAAAGTTGCGAATTGTAAATACACTAAACTGGATTCAAGCTCTAGATTAAGGTATTTGTGTGAGAAAAAAAGATTAAAACCTTCATCTGTTTATTGTAGGTGGTAGAAGTAACGAGTGTAATAGTGGCATAAACTAAGTGTTCGTTTTTTTAATATTTTATGTCTGTAATGGGGAGGAGGTAGAGTGGGGTACAGGGGACCCGCAAAAACCTAACAATTCAAATTACACTCACTATTTTCTTCGAAAATATATGTGAGTTCCACAAAAAAAAGAATTAGAAGCAAGCATCCAACGAAAAGCGATTTCTTCAAATTTTTGATTTTTCCTTCATGATTTACGAAGCTCATCGAAGCAATACACGTGGCTATAAAAATAAATTACCATTACTTTATTCAATTTTGTGAAAGTTTAATCGCTTAGTGTGTTATCCAAACAAGTCTACAAATGTCCTGATTTTTTTCCAATTTGTGCCCTGTCTGAATTCCTGATTCATCATGTTAAATAAAGCATTTTTAAGTTTGCGTTTTACTTGGTCCTCCTTTTCTTTCATTCCGTTAATAAACATTATATGAAAATGTGCACGAGATTTTCTTCGCTTCACTCTTACGTATGATATAAATAATTTTACTTGAACTATTTTGTGATGTTGGCTACATCGTTCAAATGCGAATAGATCTGTTGAAAGACAATTGATGAGGTTCGAATAAAATGTTTCGAAATATTTACCATCAAATTCTCTCATTTTGTCTTACAAACTTTTATTTACAGATCATGATACGCTTTTTAAAATTGGTCAAATTAATTGCCATCTGATTCAGTGTTTCGAGTAGAACTCTGAAATAAAATGTTTTTGCACATTTTGTTTAGATGAAAAATGTGTATCGTCACCCTTCAATTTTATAAATAAAGTGTATCAAAGTGTAAATAAACGAAAAAAGTTCAGATAGCCTAGAAAGATAATAGGAAAAATTCTTTTTTATCTTCTTCATAGAGAAAGAAAGTCTCATAGATTATAAACAACAAAACAAGAGCATCACTAGGCGCTGCTATTTTTTATCCAATATTATCACATTTAGTTGAATACTTTTCATTCATAGCATGTACGGTTTTTGATGAATTAATAAATACATTTTTACGTAGAATTTCGACGTCACAATGTGAATCTGTTGATGCAGCAAGCGATGCTGACGATGGCAGTAATTTAATTCCGCCCAAGCAGACAAAGATTTAGCGAAACGCGTTTTCGTGATCTAAAATCGGAGTGTTATTTTCTTTTTCAAAGTGTACGCCTTACATTTTTGTTTTCTGAGCAACGTGTAAATCAGAGTGTATTTCGGAAACAGCAGGTGTTCCGGACATTTTGCTCTTGCTGTGTACACGTGCTGTTATGAGATCAATATGGTATTTTGTGGATCGATATCAATATATTTTTTGATTGACCGAATGATCGTACATATTCTATTGGTCATCTGGCTAGCTTCACAGTGGTCATAATAGACATGTTATACTTCTTTCTAGATCATTTGGGTATCGATAAGAATTCGTCTTTGTTTTTTTTTTGCTGCTTACATATAACACTATTGCATTTCAACGGCGGCGAAACAATTTCAATCTAGGGGAGGCTCAAAATTTTTTTCAGAGAATGAGGATGACGAGAGATGAAATAAAAAACAGAAAGCAATCTGGTACTAATAGGTGGTCTGTTGATAATTTACTTCTGATTCTACTTTTCTCAAAACTTGTACAATAATGAAAAATATTACTGTAATATTTATTTTCCAGAAAATGATCAATAAGAACAAAAATTCTAAAACAAATTTCAGAAAAGTAGAGCAAACAATAGCAACAATCGATCGAAATTTTGCCAATCGTGTCTACATTAAAGATGAGATCTACAACTTTTTTTCAAATTAAATGAACCTCCCTAAGCCTTCTTCTCTGATGTGCATTACTTAATTGTATTGATATAGTCATCAGTTTTTATTTTCGACTTCCTAGATTTTAAAGTATCAAGTATGACAACTCGTTCTGCAACTAATCGGCGTAGCAGTGCGTCGGTACATCCTTATCCCAGTCCATCATTGGTCTCTATTGTTCTTGGTGCTCAATGGGGCGATGAAGTAAATGGAACAAAAAGAAAGATATTAATTCTATTACCATTGGAAATTTTATCTTTAGGGAAAAGGCAAGTTAGTTGATCTATTAGCATCGGAAGCTGATATTGTTTGTCGTTGTCAAGTAAAATTCGATATTTTGTTTTGCTACTATTTATCAACTAATTTTTCTAGGGTGGCAACAATGCTGGGCACAGTGTTTTAGTAGATGGCGTTGAATATGATTTTCATATGCTTCCATCAGGTTTTCATCTACAAAATTGTGTTAATATTATTGGTAAATGACTCACAAGAGATTCACTATATCGATGTTCATGAATGATTGCGGATTTTTGTTTTAGGCAATGGTTGTGTCGTTAACTTACCTGAACTAGTAGAAGAAATCAAAAAGAATGAGAGTCGTGGTGTGACGAATTGGTCGACTCGATTGTTCATATCTGATCGAGCGCATCTTGGTAAATATGACAAAAGAAAAACATGTTTTTGAAAGGAAATAATTTTCGATATTTTTAGTTTTTGATTTTCATAAGCAAAGTGATGGTTTTCTTGAACGAGGACGTGGTAAGAGTAGGTAAGTAATTATAATGACTTGATTCTAAGAATTGAATTCATGTATTCTTCAGTCTTGGTACAACAAAAAAAGGTATCGGTCCAACATATTCATCGAAAGTATGCTTTTATCAAAATAAAAAAGAATCCTCTCTTCAAACATCATTTTAAGGCTACACGAAACGGCATTCGTATGAGTGATTTGGTTGGCGATTTTTCTATTTTCACTGAAAAGTAAATTATGATCCATTTCAATTTTTCACATGATCGTCTTTTTTGTTTTTATACATAGAATACAAAGCCTTTACAATTATTATAAATTAACATTCCCTGATTTGGAGGTTGATATTGAAAAGATCATTGCACAATTCAAAGAACTTGCTGAATATTTTCGTCCAATGACTATCGACACGATAGCCTATTTAAATCAATCTATACTTGATGGTTCGAAAAAAATTCTTGTCGAAGGCGCTAATGCTACCATGCTTGATATTGATTTCGGTAAGTTCAAAAAAAACAAAAGATACTTATGCAAGAGAGAAAGATTGTATTGATAACAATTACGAAAGCTAAAATAGAAGACATCACAAGTGTAGTTACATCATTATCTGTTCGCTGTCTATATCACCTTTGAAGTATAGAGAGTCTATAAAAATTCGATTTTTCTTTTCTAGGTACATATCCATATGTAACATCATCTAATTGTAGTATCGGTGGTGTCTGCACGGGTCTTGGCCTTGCGCCAAAATATATTGGTGATATATATGGTGTTGTCAAGGCTTATACAACACGTGTTGGTGATGGCGTCTTTCCAACAGAGCTAAAAAATGTAAGAATAATTATTTTTCTTTCAATTTTGTGTTTATAAAACAAATTTCCTCTAGGAAATCGGTGAACATCTGCAAACACGCGGTCGTGAATGGGGTGTAACAACAGGACGAAAACGTCGTTGTGGTTGGCTCGATCTTGTTTTACTTCGATATACAACTATGATAAATGGTTTCACAGCTTTATGCTTAACGAAACTGGATACACTTGATGAATTAGCTGAGATAAAAATTGCAACAACGTATAAACGAAATGGAGTTGAATTACCAAGTTTTCCTGGTTAGACAATAGAAATTATCCTACAGAATTGTGATTTTCTTGTTTTGATTAGCTTCTGTGGATGCGATGCATGACATTGAAGTTGAATATGTAACATTTCCTGGTTGGAATAAATGCTCAACATCTGAATGTCGTACATTTAATTCCCTGCCAGGCAATGCTCGTCTTTATGTGCAATTTATTGAACAATTTCTTGGTGTTCCTGGTTCGTTATTCTATTTAATTTCTTAAAATTCGAGATATTTTTTCTGCTTTTAATAGTAAAATGGATTGGTGTCGGTAAAGATCGTATGGCAATGATTCGCGTTTTCTAAAAACGAAAAACTTCCAATAGGTAGATAGTACAAAACATGAGCTTCAATTTTTCTTTTTCTATCACTTGAAAGATCTTATTATTATTTGAACGCACGTGTAAATTGTTTGTCTATCTATCTCATGAATAAAATAAACATTTTGATTATGTTAAGATATTTTCTAGCATGGCTTTGTAGAAAGTCATATCCAGTAACAAATCGTGAGTTTATTTCAATAAGGGTACCCTTCCTTTTATTTTAATTTTAATATATAAAATATATTTATTTAATATTTGACGTTTCAATCAATGAGAACATAAGATATAATAAAAAAATTAATTTTTTTTGAAAGCTATTTTTCAAAGATACACTGTGGTTTGCGAAAATCAGAGCTTTAATATCGAGAAGTGGAATAGATGATCGGGCGAATACACCCATTATCAAGGTTTTCTCCGATAAAAAAAAATGTCTATAAGTTGTCTAGCTTGTGGTCCACCAAATTAACTTATTGAAATCACATCGGTCTTTACAGTGCATATGTTACGTTTTGATTGTCGACATAAATCTATCTTTTCTTTTGAAATCTTAACGATAAATATCAATTGTATTAGTGCAACAGCAGCTAATCATTTGAATATTATCGTTACTATTTATACGAGTTGTACTAAATTTGTGACATTTGTTTTTCATAGAATTCAACAGAAAACTAACGACGAAATTTTGATTCTCGGATACACAAAAGTTTTACCAATTGAATTTGAGGGTAGAGTAAAATTAGAATGGATTGTTTTACCGTGAGAAAAGGTACGACCACCAAACGATTGAATGCTGCAATTGATTTTTATTTTGTCTTGTGGATTTATGGTGGTTGAAATTCGGTAACTGAATTATCAAATAATTCTAAAACGATAATGCGATAGAAGCTCATCAATAATGTCCATGGTTATCTATGTTATTATCTATAACAATTGTTACGATTCTTTATCTACTTACACAAATATATCCATAGAATTACTTAGCTCAACTGCTCGTATTAAAAAAACAGAGATTAACACAATCACCTGGAATTGTCTTTTTTTTTCAATTTTTTCTTACGGAATCCAGTCGATTGTATGTTTTATTCTAAGTGATATTTTGTACTATCAGAATTGTAAAAAATATTTTTTTGCTTTCAATACGAGTCATTCTTGGCAGTATTGTAATTTCAAATTATTTCTAGAACAAATGACAAGCTTCTTCGAAGAATTTTTCGATTTGAAAAGTCATCGATCACATTTTTTTTTGTTACGAAATATGATGAAACGATAAAATAATACACGATTATGTAAACTTCTTTTTTTTATAATCCTATACAATAATCTATCAGCTAAATCAAATCTTACCTTTTCTCTATGATGAAAGGTAAGAGTGAAGCAAAAGGCCTTTTGTAATCTTTTACTATCGAACGCAATGTTGATGATGCATATGCTTATAGTGATCAGCATTTCGATCTAATATGGCAGCATCAATGCCATCTAATTTCGAGATTAGTAAGTCGAGAGTACAGTGTGATCGTGGTCGAAAATCTTGTTCTTTAGCTAGTGGTGATTATGTTCATCGGCGTCCAAGTGGTGCACCTTCAATTCAACTTTCACGCTTATCAACTGGAGTCATCAGCCGACAAGATTCATTGGAAAATGTAATATCAAAAGATGAAGTAACACTGAAAAGACATTTAGGTCTATTCTCAGGAGTTTGTTTTATAGTTGGAATTATTATTGGTAATAGAATAAAATGTACAACTTGTTTTGTTCACTCGTATTATTATTTTATCAATAGGTTCGGGTATATTTGTCTCACCAAAAGGTGTTTTACGTGGTACGGAATCAGTTGGCCTATGCTTGATTATTTGGGTTGCAGCTGGTCTTGTTTCGTTGCTTGGTTGGTTCCAATTGAAACTTCGATTTTTTTTCGAATATATTAATATAATGATTGTTATAGGTGCATTATGTTATGCAGAGATCGGTGCACTTATACCAAGAAATGGAGCTGAAATAGCCTATATGAAAGAAGGCATTGGATCAGTTCATGAACGAGTTGGTGAAATCTTAGCATATCTATTCGTATGGACAAGCGCATGTATTCTTAAGCCTGCAAGCATCGCTGTTCTAACACTCACTTTTTCTCAATACTTTTTATCGGGGATTTTTCTCGGTAAATTGTTCTCTCGGAGATAATATTGATGGTGGATTCTTTTCTAAAATGTTTAGATTGTGGCGTATCAGAAAATGTTGTTAAAATGACAGCGATACTTGCTATTCGTATGTTAACATTTCTTTTTGTTTGTTGCATATGTATATTGTTCGTTTCAAGTCGTTCTCATGAATATTAATTCTATCAGCGTGTCGGTAGCGAATCGACTGAATATTATCTTTGTTATTTGTAAAGTAGTAACTATTGTAACTGTTATTATTATCGGTATTATACGCATGGCACAAGGTTTGTTTGTTTACAATAGAGCTATTTTATCCAATGAATAAAATTGATTTTAGGGCATGTAGAAAATTTGAAAACTGGATTTGAGGGTAAAAACCAGTAGTAAGAATGCAGCGAAAAGCATGAACTGTTTTGCTTTCGGACAGGTACGACCACCAAACCATTGAATGTTGCACTTGCTTTTTATTCCGGTTTATGGGCGTATGATGGATGGAATTGTTTAAATTCAATAACAGAAGAAGTAAAAAATCCGAAAAGGTAATCTGATACGAGTGTATTGATGGTCTCTATAATTATTATTCTTTTTTCTCTGCATAGAAATCTATGGTTATCCATAGTATTAGCTTTACCATCGGTTATTATTCTTTATCTTCTTACAAATATATCCTATTTTACTGTAATGAATAAAGCAACATTACTTAGCTCAACTGCTGTTGCTGTTGTACGTAACTAACTTTAACTATATATACGTTCAAGTGTTTATTTTTGTATTTGATTGTTCCTTAATAGACATGGGGTGAGGTTGCATTAGGTCCTGTTGTTCGTGTTCTACCAATTCTTATATCGATCAGTGCATTGGGCAGCGGCAATGGATCGCTTTTTTCTTCTGCGCGCTACTGCATGGTTGGCGCTCAGTATGGATATTTACCTGAAGTTTTTGCTTGTATTCATAAGCGAAAATTGACACCAGTGCCAGGAATTGTCCTTCAGGTGATCCTATTGATAAATAGTTGATTAATTAGTGTCGGATTATTTATTTTTAAGGGTGTCATTGCAATAGGCTTATGTTTACCAAGCAATATCGATGGTCTCATTGATTTCTTCAGTTTTTCGGCATGGATATTCTACGGGATAACATTTTCTGCAACACTCTGCTGTAAATTTACGATGAAAAACGCAGAACGAGTCATCAGTGTAAGTTAAAACATAAGAGAAAAAAACTAAATCAATATTATAATTAGGTTCCAATCCCGTTGATTATTATTATTATTTTGATTTCAATCTATTTGGTCGTCGCACCTGTTATTGCCGCTCCGCAACTTGGATTTCTTCTCGCTAGTCTGTTCATTTTGTTTGGTTTAGTATTTTATTATCCATTTGTTTATCGTAAAATGGAGATCAATTTTATCAGTATGTAAAACAATGAAGTTCGATTGTAGTAAAACCAAACTAGCATATTTTCTTTTCTAGGAAAAGTTAACCGTTTTCTGATAACTTTCTTTCAATTACAACATGCCCAAATTAAAATTTAAAAATATTCATCTTGTTTTTGTATTTAAATAAAATATTTCCTTTTAACATTTATTTCTTCAACTTTTCATGATAATATTTGCTTTGTTTGATCAGGAGAACAAACTTCTTTACTAAATCATTGATGTTCCATCACAAGCGGAGATCTTCATAGTAAGGTAATGTGATTTTCAATGTTCGAAACAAGCAGAATCGAATTAAAATTGTTTTCAAATCGATACCAATGTTTATGTGCGTATGTGCTAACAGAGATTATCGCAATTTCAGCAATTAAGACAGCATCCACAAGAATAGCAAACAAACGAATCACAACACAAAATTGAGATTTTCAATTCTTTGTATTCATTGGAAAGTGTAAAATCTGATTTTGTTTTAGCTTCTTCAGACTTTGTACAGTGAGGTTAGCTGCGATCAATTTTGTAGCAGCGTGAACTCACTCTTAACAAAAACAAACTCGTGAATTATCTCTCACTGCTATCAAGATTGTATAAATACAAGTGATCATTTTTTCATACAATACACTAACAAATAGAGTATGAGCAGAGATTGTGGGTTAACGGTTGAACAGCATTCAACTAGCGGCGTAACCAGAAGTTGTAGGGTGCTGGGACTCAGCCCCAGACTGCCTCACCACTAGAGCCTGTTGAATCTTAAAATAATTTTTTGATCGGATCGGAATCGGATTCCGGGTTAAAAAATCTTGGGTTTGGCGGGCTCTATTAATTAAGATGGTCCTGAAAATATGCTCGTACGTTCATTACCCAGGATGAAACTGGAGAAGAAGCGTTCCATATCCTCGAATTGACTCTTTAATTGTGATTAGAATATTTTAATAACACTACAAAATTACGGTTCGACAAGATCCGAATCAAAATGTCTTGGACCCAACAGACGCTACTCGTCATTTTCATGCATTGACCAATTTGTGTGTGGAGATTCACATCAATGCGCTCTCAAACGTAGCATCAAAGCAATTTAAAAAGCTATGTTTACACACCGAGAATCTTGATGAGTTATCAGTTGATTCAGGTCTATGATCAAAATATTATTAAGAGAAAAAAATAATTTTTTATTTCAACATAATCCCAGCAATGTCCAAAAACTGAGAAATAGGAATTTCTAATCTATCGACGAATTATCAGTGCCACTGTGATAATTCCTAGAATAAATGGTCATAAACCATTAGTTCCCTCACAGCTTCTCTATTCATGAAAGTCGCGATATTGTTTTGTTAAAAATAATTTTTTCGCGGAACTATTGATTCTCAAAATTTTGCAAATGAAAATAAATGTAAGAACAAAAATTATCATGAATATTCCATATTTTTACCTTTAGTATGCAAGGAACTGAGGAAGAATTCCCAATTCTCAGCTGTTGGACACCGCTCAAAGTAAGAAACACTTTTTCGGTTTTTCCTCACGTCGTATTATATAAAAGTATTTAAAGTATAATGACGAATCAAACTTAATGTTTTGAAATACAAAATAGTACCATTTTAATTTATTTACTTTAATATTCATTGATTTCTGTAGAGAATGAGTTCTATAGAGTTCAAATGCTACGAAAAGCAGTCAAGCGTGACAACCGTATCAGAGACGTGCACCGGACAAGATTTTTTGTCCTGTCCTTACCTGTCCTGCTGGCTACTTTGGTTCTGGCGGGCGTCAGAGCAGGACAAAAATCGAAATCTCATCCTGTCCTCCAGGACAGGACACCAGGACAGCAGAACCGCCCTGTCCTGTGCACGTCTCTGAACCATACAGAAAACAAAATTTCAATCATATTTTTAATTGAAACTAAAGTACTATATTTAATAGATATATATTATTGATGGAATGGGATGCTTCAGATGTAGATATTGCATTTTGAATATTTTTATTTTTAATTAAGCGTCTTGACTATTGTTTGATAACATAATAACATCAGCCAAGCAATATCGTACCAGAACTGGGTTTTTTTCGTTAATGAAATGATTTGAATAATCGCGTATCAGCATTATTTTATGAGCAAAATTCAATTACTTTTTATTATTATAGGAAAACTTAGTCAAACACCAGACAATGCGGATTTCTATGCGTAATTAAACGCATTACAGACAATGAACATGTTACGACAGCTTGTGGCAGCATGTTGTCACGTGCGTTTTAGACTATTATTGTATTTAAATGCTCGACAATGTTGTATTTTATTCAAGGAAAGAAAACTTTTCTTTTAAATCGTATTTCGTTTAAAAATGTAACACTTTTCAAAAACGGCAGCACATAGAGTAGAATCAAAGGTAGAGAGAGAAAAATCAGATTTGAGGTAGGTAAACAACACAAGAAGTATATGCAACTCTTTAAAGCGTCAACATTGAAGTCACTGAAAGAGAAAAGAAAAAAGAAACTAATTTTGCAAAGCTTCGTATAAAAATTCGTTGTTCTAATAGTAAATCATTTATTAGTTGCCGATATTGAATTCATTGGTGCCAAATTGATTTTCTTAATGTTGATTCGTACTTTTGCTCAATGGATCAATCAAATCCGTTGGGACGCTCATATAACAGCTGCGATGCGGCCAATGAAAATGACGAAAGTGAGTGATTGAAGTACTTTCCTTTCCAGCACCGCCACATTTGCATCCTAGTATTCCAGAAACCAGGACAAATATTGTAAAACATAGTATTTTGACTCGGACACAACTAACACTTGGTTTATAGTGTCGAGTTTATTGAAAAGTGCAATGAATAGCTTTTCGACGATTCGACAGCAGTGCCCAAGGACTAAGAAATAGGAATTCCTAATGTGTCGAGGAATTATCAGTACCGCTGTGATCATTTTTAGAGGAAATGGGAATCAACTATAAGTTCCCGCACAGTTCCACCATTCGCGAAAGTTGCGATATTGCTGTTTTAAAAATACTTTTTGCATGAAATCATTGATTTTCACAAATTTTCAAGTGAAAATGTGTCAGAACAAAAATTATCGTGAATATTCCATACTTTTACCTTTAGTGTGCAAGGAACTGTAGGAAAACTGATGAGGAATTCTTAATCCTCAGTCCTTGAACACCCCTCTAAATTTGAGCAAATTCGATTGATTGTAAGTTTTATCTCTATGCATGAATTTCAGATTATTATCAAATATGCTTAAAAAAATTGAAAAAACGAAATTCATCTATTCACTTCTCTGTTGTATATCATTTCTTTTTCTCACAAGTCTGATAACAGTTACCTGGAATGACGTGATTGCACAAAGAAGAAAGATGAAGTCATTAGCAGGGTTTTCATCATCAGAAACCAACAAAAACTCTTTGACATTCACAGATTCGCGTTTCATTCATCAAAATAAAACATGGGAAACAACTGTTCAATGTGTGGGTTCATTATATAATCAATCGTGCTTATATCATAATTTATATTATGTTGATGGTACATTTATGATTCTCACAGTTGAAGGAAACTATTTACCACCGTATTCTGTACGAACCGATGCTTTCACTCTATGGCCAACAACACCAAACAAACGTTTTTTTGGTTCATATTCTAATCTTGAAAAGTTCGTTCGTAATACCATCGATCCAAGAATAATTCCATTTGTCACTGTTTATTTTGGTCAATATTGGCATTATAATATTGGGCATGCACTTTTTGATGGGCTTTATCCAGCATATGTTGCATTGATTCGTTTTCCCCCAAGGCATCTTTATCCTTTTCGTATTCTTGCACAACTAGAAGACTGCAAAAATTGTTGGAGCGAAGATATCTATAGTCGTTTTGGTGGCCTTGGACTTCTTAAACAAGAAGCGCTTAATGCATTGTCAATTGGACGTTGGCTTATGTTCGAAGAACTTGTTATGGGCAGTGGAACTTTCTGCCAACGCTGCATGCAACCTCATTTACAATTACCTGGAGGTGTTGAATTAGATGCTTCAAGACTTTTTCGAGATAGAATGTATCAGCAACATGGTGTCATCCAGCCCATTACTAGACGAAGATCTTCATTTGAAAGTAGAACATCTCATGATGTACTTCAGGCATATGTTATCGACAATAAACGTTTTACAAGTAAAGATCGAGACGAAATCCATGATGCCGTAAATGAAATAAATAATTATACAGATTCATTTTTCAATAAAACCATAAACAAGGCTGCTGCTGCTGCACAATGGCCATTGGTTCGCGTCGCTTACCTGCATTACAACCAAGTTACAGCTCAGAATTTTAGTTCCATTCCAAAAAATGTATCAGCGACAAATCTTCCATCGCTGGCATATGAATTAATTGAAAATAATTTTATAGCACAATTAAAAATTCTACGTCAAATGGATATTCATATTACTGGACCAGGTACAGGACAAATGTATCAAACATTTCTACCAGATGGTTCAGTAAATATTAATCTTGGATGTATAAAACCATCTAAATTCGAAAATACAGAAAAACGATACAGTTCATATCTTGAACAGTATATGACAAGTGGTACGCCTTATATCAAAGGTCTTTATTATCCAATTAATGAAAGAACGAAAGGTATCAGAAAAGATCAAGTTATTAAATTAATTCGACAAGCATCACAACTTATTTTTCAACAGTTTCCCTTGCCCGTCAATCCTCGCGACAATCTAGCGCCTGATGGACGATTATTTGTTGAAATGTGTGAAAAAGACAAAGATTTCTGTTCTCTAGTTACGACAAGGACACCAGATAGAGATTTTTCTTGTTTAGATTTTTGGATAGATGATTTTGTACATGAACGTCGTCAGTGGCAATTGGGAGGTTTCATTGATAATGACCGAAATGTTAGCTGCCCTTTTAATCGCTCATTGTTGCATCAATTAAGAGAAAAATATGGTATTGAACACTAAAATTGAATAAATAGAATACCGAAAATAACCGTATACAGATAGATTCGGTGAAAAACGATGATCGTCTCTTAATATACACTAAAACCTCTCTAATGTGAACACTCTCGGGACCGACCGAAAACGTTCAGTATAATGGGGTTATCATATAAGAGGGTGTTAAGCAAAAATAAATCTCAACGTTTATGTTATTACTTTTCATGTTTTTTTAAGCAGTTTTTATCATTTTATTCAGTAGTTTACTACTATTTTAACACTTCACACATTTCCAATTAGATTAGGTTTAAATATCACTTGCAGATTGTTTTTTAACAGGTTTTAAGAATTGGTAAGTAGTTCGCTCTGATGTGTGATAAATGGATATAATTCAGGATGAGTAGTCGAAAAAAGGTATAAACGACGTACCATTTTCACTGCCTCCGATAGTGATCCTCACGATAATGACCATTTTAGTGACAGATACATATATCAGACATGTGGCGCCATCTATTCATGTTCACATTGTTGCGGTTAATACATACAGTCGGGATCATAAAAACGCGTTCACATAATGAAGGGGTGTGTTCAGTGATAGAGGTTTTACAGTATATGCAGTTGTCACTTGTAATTATCAGAGATGATGGTTTCTCATAACAGCCGACATTACTTCTAGAGAGCTCATGAGTCAAAATCTTGTCTTAAAATGCAAATTTTTATCAAAAACTCATATTTGAGTGAGTGAGTAGAGATTACACGAATGTTCACACCCACACACATTCTCAAGAGTTGTCAAAGAAATAACATGTCAATATCTCAAGAAATTGAGAGAGATAAAAGACAAATTTGAGCCGATTCTTCGATATGTTCAGATAAATCAATCAGAAATGCCGAGAGAAATATACAAACCAATTAAATATTCTTTTGTTGACAAGAAAATCATTCAAATAAGAGTTTTGAAAAGAAGTATTCTTTATTCTTTGATTTATACGGAATGATGAATTATTATTATTGTTCCCAGTTTCTTTTTCTTCCGACGGCAAGTAAAAGTCTGAAATAAATCATCGTTAGAAGCTGATTATAGTCGATTTTTGCACGGCTGTGTGAAGTAGGCTAAATTTTCCTGCGCCAAAAAAAACCTAAGTTCATTTCGTCATGAATCTACGATGTAATTTTATTTACGATATCTGAAAATTACGACTATTCATAATAGTCATACTTCAGTCATTCATGAGTATGACATAAGCACATTGGTCATCTGTTTATTTTTCAACCAATCAAATAATCGCACGTGACCTTTACCAAGGACAAGCAAATGTTTTTTCACTAAATAAAATACGCATTATTTTTACAGTATCATTTTTTTTAATGAAAGGAAAAACAAATTTTTAAATGAACGAATAAGTAAATGTCATTCAATCAGCTGACTCAACCAATGTATACAAGTTTCTGTCACACGGTCTCTCGCAACAACAATATTAAGATTCATTCATTCGTTTATTTGTTACCTTCTACATCATCTCTATATGACACGTAATAGTTTAATTTTTTTTTGTTCTAGAAAAATAGTCTGTTTTTTTAGTCTAATTTAAAATGTCAAAAGCATCTGTAAGCCCATAATTGTTTATTTTTGTGATTTAATTCAATTTTTTTGTAGGTTTTGCGTATTCAATCATCGGAAGGTACAAAACGCTTAGATTTTAACAGTCAAGATACATATAAAACTATCTATGAAAAAGTAATTCAATTTTTTGAAAAACCAAAATTAAAACATCCATTCTTTTAGGTTGCACAAATATTTTCACTGTCATCATTGAATGATTTTACATTATACAAAGAAAAAAATAAACAATCACCGCTAGGACGAACTCAAAATAAAACTAATTTAAAACATGGTGATATGATTTATTTAGTTCCTGAACATGCAAATTTATTTCCAACAGATACCAATTCATTGTTGTATGTTCCTACTGATCTTAAATCAGATACACCATCAAATGGAAATAGTTATGCATCACCGAAAGTTGGCTCGTTTCAAATAAATAATTTTACGAAATCAAGTGCAAATGCTACGGACATTAGAGAAGATGATGTCGATATACAATTAGATAAATTAGATGGAAGAATACCAAGAAAACGTGATCCACAATTGTACGAAATATTTTTTTCTTAACATTACTTTTCATTCTTTTTTGTTGAAACATAGATGTCATCATAATGTACATGGAAAATGCTTACATTGTATACCGATTGAACCATATGACGAAGAATTTTTAAAAAATCGAAATCCACCAATTAAACATATGTCATTTAGAGCATCAATTAGAAAATTACAAAGTTCGACAGCTGGCGAAAGGTATATAGAATTCCAAAGAACGTTTCCGGTTATTTATGTTTTCTTGCTTTTTTTTTTATAGAAATACATTTGCTAGTCTTGAAAATATAAGTTGCTCAATTAAAGAAAAATGTGCCACTGGCCATGCACCTTGGCCTAAAGGTAAAAGATTTCAAATCGATGTATTTTTTATTAAGAGAAAATTTGTTTTAGGTGTTTGTACAAAATGTCAACCAAATCCAGTCACTCTTATGCGTCAGGTAAAACAAATTATCTATCGCGTACATTTTTAAATCGAACTGGAGCTATTGGAAAATCAAGTCTTGGAACAATTGTATACTATTTTACTGTTTTGTTTTAGCCTTACCGTCATGTAGACAATATAATGTTTGAGAATGGAAATATGGTAAATCGTTTTTTAAATTATTGGCGTTCATCAGGTCATCAACGTATTGGTTTTCTCTATGGTCGCTATGAAATTTATGATGGCGTACCGCTTGGTATTCGTGCAGTTGTTTCAGCTATCTATGAACCGCCACAAGTTCGTAGGAGAAAAATTTTTCAGATTTTCAAACGATTTTTTATCTTCAGGATACATCAAGGGATAGTGTAAAATTAACTCTTCCAGATCCACATGAAGCACTGATAAATGACTTAGCACGTCGTCTTAATATTCGTCGTATCGGATGGATTTTTACTGATCTTATACCTGATGAAAGTAAATCCGGTGGTGGTCCTGTTCTTCACCATCGTGGCAATGTGGTACGGCGAATCTTCTATCGAAATTTATAAACTGATTTTTCTATTTTCAAATAGAATTCCTACTTTTTAAGTGCTCAGGAATGTATCACGGCTGGTTGGTTTCAAAATAATCATCCAAACACATGCAAATATTCACCAGATGGCTATTTCGGTTCAAAATTTGTGACTGTTGTTGTTACGGGTGATGTATCAGGACAAATTCATTTTGAAGGCTATCAAGTATCAAATCAATGTATGGCTTTGGTGAAATCAAAGATTTTATTTCCAACATACGATGCACCTGAATTAGGTTACGTTCGAGAAACAAGTTCAGAACAATATGTTCCTGATGTTTATTATAAAGTAAAGGCAATTGAATGAAAAACGACAAAAACGATTGTGTTTTTCTCTTGTCCTAGGAAAAAGATTCATATAATAATGAAATAATGAAAATAGCGCGTCCATTACCGCTTGAATATCTTATAATTGATGTTCCAACAGGCTTTCCTTCGAGCGATGCACAAATTCAATCAACATTTAATGATGATTGTCAAACAATAAAAACACCGTTTTGTGTTGAAAACCGAATGCAAATTGGAGAATTACAAGTAAACGACTCTGCTCTCTCTCTATGAAACATAAGAATAATATTCTATTTTCTATAGGATATGAATGCATTAGCAACATATTTACAACAGTTTTCAAAAACTGGAGGTGCTGGTGTAACTACTTCTAGCGCAAGTCAATTTAAAGCTACAGACATTTTAAGTGATATTCATCTATTAAGATATTTGGCTGTTAATGATATTATATCATTTTCAATGGTAAGACATTTTGTTTTTACAAAAATTTATTTATCTCATAAATAATTCATTATGATCAGTTGACTGAAGATATATTCATTTTTGCCTTTGTAGGATCAACTCGATCCATTACTTGATTCTATACGTACGCATGATCTTAATGGTATTGAAACCTGGATGGAAGGTTCCGATTGGCAAACAATAGTTCAAGTTCTACAATCACATGGTAATATTTAATAATCTGGATTTTTGTTTTTCAACATATGCTTTTAATTCGAAGGTCCTAATACACCATTAGGAGGAGGAGGAGGAGGTACTCGATCATCGTACATGGATTATGAAGATCAACACGATCTAGCATCTTCATCGTCTCAATGGAACTGTCCACGATGTACTTTTCTTAATATTGGCTCATCTCGGACATGTGAAATATGTTCATGTGAAAAAGGTTCTTAGTTTTATCCCAGTATTTCTATATGAATTTATTCGATCATGTTTATTTATTTCTATCTCATACATATTGAAACCAGCAAAATAAAAAACAATTGCCAATCTAGATTGAACAAAAAAAACTCGATGTTAATTTGTTTTTTTTTATTCCAGATTGATATGATTTATTATTATTATTATTAATTTGTTTTTCTTGAAAAAGAGAGTAAAAAAAGAAATCACTATGAGTGCACTAGCGAGTAGACCTAGTGGCGGAGCAACTGGTGGTATTACCGGAGGTAGCAGTGATGGATCAACGGAAAATGATGTTCTATCGCAATATAAGGTTCTTACATTAACATTCAATCAAGATTGTACGTAAGTATTTGATTGGATAATTTCACATTCGAAGAAGATAATATTTCACGTATTGAATAGATCTCTAGCTATGGGTACAAGAAAAACCTATGCCTTATTTACCATCAATCAAGATAATAAGATTGATGAAATCTACGATTGTGGTAAGTTTAATGTGAACAGTTTTTACGTCTTACGTTAGTGTCCAATATAACTAGAAAAGTGCAAAATAGTTCCAATGTGACCAGAACTTGAAGATTTGCTGAGCCGGTACCGGCATATATTCCGATCAGGAAATTTTCATATTCTTCTCGGCAAAATCATGATTTTAATAACAGTACAGATCTGCATATTTTCGACCCCAGGAAAGTTTTAAGTAAGACAAAATATAGCAGATATACTCATCCTAGTGATTTCTTGCATTCAACACTAGTCAACTATAACTTTTTTTTCTTGAAGAGAAATCAGCACTACCAGCGAGAAAATTTGTTTTTTACTAATATAGGGACCAAAAAAGCGGTTCCCACCTGACTGTATAGAATTTCAATTTTAAATTATATTGTAATCGATCATTTACAGTTCTCCAATTGTCAAGAACTTTTAGCATTTTTTTATCGAAAAGTCGTTGCAACAATTACTAACCAATAATAAATAATAGTTTCAATTTGTTTTTTGAATTTTAGCTTATGACGATGTATCCATAATTGAACGTCTATTTTCAAGTTCATTAATAGCACTTGTTAGTAATCAAGCACCACGCAAATTAAAAGTGTGTCATTTTAAAAAAGGAACAGAAATATGTTCGTATTCATTTGCTAATTCAATTCTTGCCGTTAAGCTCAATCGATTGGTAAAAGAATTCAAAGTTTGTTTGAAGTCTACTAAAAAACTCGAACTTTTATTCTAGAGACTTGTTGTCTGTTTGGAAGAAAGTATTTATATTCATAATATGCGCGATATGAAAGTATTACATACAATTCGAGATGTACCATCGAATCGTGAAGGCCTATGTGCATTATCATCCAACAGCGATAATTCTTATTTAGCTTATCCGGGCAGTTCAATAACTGGTGAAGTACAAGTTTTCGATACATTAAATCTGGTTTGTTGAGCACGTGTTACATATTTATTAGAAAATTCATTTTTCTAGAAACCAGGTATTATGATCAGCGCTCATGAAAGTCCACTTGCCGCAATAGCTTTCGATATAAGCGGAACAAAATTAGCAACTGCATCGAATAAAGTATTTGATTTATTGGAAAATATTATGTTTTATTGATGGAATTTTGTTTTCTAAGGGAACGGTTATTCGCGTTCATAGTGCTGTGGATGGTTCACGACTTTTTGAATTTCGCCGAGGTGTCCGACGGTATGTAATGAAATCAGTCTCTGTGATAAAATACATATTAAAAATGCTTTTGCGTAGAGCTGCTACAATATGCTCGTTGGCGTTCAGTCCTGATTCAATGTTTTTAGCGGCATCAAGCAATACAGAAACAATACATATATTTCGTTTGACTAATCCAAAAGAAAAGTAAATATTTTCATTTTGAGAAAACTTAATAAAATAATTTCTTGTAATTCAGAGC
Source organism: Rotaria socialis (assembly GCA_905331475.1). NCBI lineage: Eukaryota > Metazoa > Rotifera > Eurotatoria > Philodinida > Philodinidae > Rotaria > Rotaria socialis. Next base: position 38,073 of record CAJNYU010003264.1, on the reverse strand, counting down.
ACCTGAAGAAGCTACATGGATGGGCTATTTTGGTCGTAAATTAAGTGATGTTGCCCATTATTTACCAAAACAAACATCTGAAGTATTAACACAAGATCGTTCATTTGCTTTTGTACATTTACAATCACCTGGCATGAAAACAACTATTTCTATGAACGTGTAAGTAATAAAAAAACATTTTTGTAAACAATATTTATATTCCGTATGTTCTTATTAAGATTAAATAAAACATTGAAATTATTTGTTGCCGGTTACGATGGTGTGGTTTGTGTATATGAAGTGAACACAAACGATGGCGGCGAATGTAAACAAATTAGTCAGCATCTCTTGTTTAGCATGTCGCCGAACTTAACTAATCAACAAATAGTAACAACCAACGAGTCACGAAATTCTATTGGTAAATGTGCGAACAAAAAAAATAAAAATTAATCAAATAATTTTTTCTTCAGGAAATGCAATAACAAATGATAATGCATCTGTTACATTAACACCAACAAGTCCAACAGCACCGAAAAATCTTGTTCATCCATCATCGAGTATTCCAAATGATGAACAAAATTCTCCTCGATTACCTGCATCACCACCGGGCCTTTATGATTAATTATCTAAACTAGTTTGTTTTCGTTTTTCTTGTACAAAGGTTCTCCATCAGTGCGTGTGTTTTATATTAACTCTCTTGTCTATATATTCTGAAAGATAAACAACTAGATTAAGAAGTAAAGATGTACCTTGGTCTTATCTGGTCATTCATTCATATTATTTTTCATCCTTTTCCCTCTCTCTGCAAAATTACTTATTCTCGTTTTTGTAATTTTATTTGTAGACATATATATGTATATATATATATATATATATATCATTTCGTGAATTTCTGTTGTACATTTGATAAATATATATATATATATATATATATATAGTATGTTCTTTGTCGTATCGATCGGTTTTTTCTCGCTTTCTCTCTATTATTACGCCCTTTGTCACTTTTTTCTCTGTGAGGGCATTTTTCTTTTCTATCTTATATTGTAAAAAAGCGATGTTTGGATAAAAAGAAATTTTTTTAATTTTAATGCATAGAAGAAAAACTTGTTAGTGCAGCTTGTTTATTATTGAAATGCGGCATTCAGATTTTTCGTATAAACTAGTGAATATTGAGAAAATTATCATAGTTTGCTTTTGCACAAGAAAATACCGTTGGTTGTCGTTTTTTGCTTAAACAAGTTTGATATCAAGTTCTATGTTAGACTTTTATCCTAAATCTATCCTGATATCAGCATGAAGGTTTATGATTGGCTTTGAATTAATTATTTTTCGCTATATCTTAAACCATCATATTGATGCTTGTATAAGATTAATAAAATTTGACTACTATCAAAACAAGCAAATATCTGTTACAAGTCAAATAATCGTTTTTTCTTATTTATCAAGTACTTAATGTATATTTTTATCGCGATACACTTGCATGCCTCTATCTCTATCTTTTCTTTTTCTTACCAATTAGAAAAGTCAAAGCTCTATGGCTTTTTTTTTTTATCTCAAGGACACCTTTGAATATGAGAATCGCTTCATAATTTTTCTATTTGCCCATTAATCACCATTAAGTAACCTTGAAGTTTCTATCACATGATTTCCCTCTGCATCGAACACTAATACGTATTACGTGTATCATTGTGAAAACGAACAATTAATCATCGCGCATTGAAAATTCTGTAGCATCAGAGTCAGATAATATTTATTCGAAATAGCTACGTCTATTTTTCTTTCTCAATAAATATTCTCCTGAGCATGTTCGTCTCAGTTTTCAAGGTGAGCACACATTATGCCCCATTTATTCCTAAAAAAATCGACGAAATTTGCTTTCTCATTTTGCGTAATCACCGTAAAGATAAAATTTCCCGGCAGGCCATTGCAGAGGAGTGAGCAAAAAAGGTACGAACGCCGATATTTTGTCACGATATTAAAAATGTTTGCATTCGAAATTATTGAATTGCATGCTAATCATAATTTAAGATACCATGCACGGCCAACCAATTAACCGAAGATCAATTATCCCAGGAGATCTTAAATGAGCAAAAATAGAAAAAAGTTCATTTGTCAACGCAAAATCTTCGATGAATCGTCATGCAACACAATTAATTTAATATGATTAAAAATTCTGTCGGGATATGCGCACTTTTACGTATTCTCTACAAAAACAAATTAAAAATAATTGGTAACAACGAAGTGCCTTCGGGACTTCTATGATACGCGTTCTGAAAAGTAAAGCAAAATCGAATGACGCTGCGTAATTTGCAATATAGAAATCATTTAGAAGTTTTCGCAAAGAACAGATTCAACTTCGGGCTATTGATCTTAATTTCAATATTTGAGTGTTTTTTTTCAAGGTGAGACGCTGCTCGATATTCGTCGAGAGCTCCTAAATGAATAATTAGGTTTATTTGTGCCCTGCTCGTCTAACGACAAATAAGAAATAGCTTTTATGCGTGCCTTCAAGTCTTCACTTGAGAATATAATCAATCATTCATTTTCTTATTCCTAGCGGAACGTGTTATATAAACATTACAAAAGCAAATCAAGTCCGTGTAATAAACATTAGCATAAATATGAAGACACTTGTATAGTCTGAAGCATCTATCATTGTATGAATGTCTTACACATTTGATTTTGACATTCCGGACGATCAAAATGTTCTAGTGTTCATTATTATTCATAGATGTCTACATGAATATTATTTTATGATTCTTTTTTTTCTTCTCTTTATTTCAAAAGTGACGTTATTTTAAAGTTCACAATACATTTCGAGGTAAATCAGCACCTTTTTCAAATGTTCCCCATTTCTCACGAGGTATATCGTTGAATAATGCTTCTAATCGCTCTTGTCCTTCGTTGTCGTCGGCGTATTTTCGAATGAAAATTTTAGCAATACGATCCGGATATTGACTATAAATATTTGCGTAAATATCTGGATCCTTTTGAAAAATATCACCAAGTAAAACAAATCTACGATTACGTGTATTTTGTAAGAACATTTTTAATGTTTCCGTTTTCTTCGCCATATAACTTGATGACATAAAGAATGTTATGAAATTAACGTCAAGCCATGTGAAATGTCTCATATGTGCTGAGCCCGATGGAAATCCTGTTCGATCAAAAAATTCTCTTAAAAATGGATAGAGTTGGTCAGGCGACGCTGTCAAATACGCAAATGTCGCATTATATTGATCTTGCCAATATTGATAAATCTCAGCCATGCCATCAACAGCTTTAAAATTGCCACTGAATGTATTAATAAGTGTTTGCGTCGTTGATGTCACTCCTGTGACTTTAATTGTGTCATCAATATCACTTATAAATGTTATGCCTTCATCGTCACATAAGAAAATTTCACCAGTTTCCTTTATGTTTTTATTTGCTACCGATGTTTCAAATAATAATTTCCCACGACTATCATCGGATCGACGGAATGCTTGAACTTCTTGATCAGTCATCGTGAACGCATTTTTAAGACGGCCATCTTTGTCCGTTTTAGCGCACATCGGTCGACTGAGACCGCCGATGCATAAATCGGTTTTGTCTTTACCTTCGGCAGTAAACATTTTAACACGGTTACTATCTAAATCTTGTCGAACAACAAGTTCCAAAGATTTTTCCATTAAAAATGATTGAATTGGGTTTTCTTCATAGTACCAACCTTGATTGTATAAAGTCCAATCGGCTGGTGATTTCGTTGATGAACGATCTCGAAACGCAACAGATGGTACAAGAATCAGACCTTGTTTATCGGTTAGGAAGGCATTGATTGCTGTTGAAACAAATAAAACAACGACGAAAACGCAATACATTTGGCGCATGATTGATGAGTGCTGGTTTTAGATTAGTCCTGGGCATGGCTATTTATTCGTCTTACAATTGCAAAAGGCAACTAATCCTATTGTATAAATTGTTTTTCGATTTTTTTTGCACATCATACGTTACTATTATCGACAAATAACAAAGGTTAGAGAGGTATTCTATTACCGAACTGGTTTATATTCATTGTTATTTTTACGAAAATCCTTCCACCTGCATTCTAAATTGCAATTAACAGACATTGAGAATAGTTGCATTGACAATGCAAAATCAATATCCAACCTTTTTTTTTACTTTTCATTTTGATTTCATATATACAAAGAAAAAATAACACAGAAAAATATCTAAAATTCTAATTATGTTTACCTATGACATAAATGAATACTCTAAAGGAAATAAAGGACATTTATTCATAGAATCGGCCCTATAAGCGGAAATTTATGTCCGCCAAGAAATTCCAGTCTTTTAACAAGAATCACTCCAGCTATCATAATTTTTCTTTTTTATTATCAGTAATATAATATGCATACTCCTACATTCTAATTATTAAATTTAAAAACATATATGCCATTTATCATTTCTTCTCTTCCATTTCGTATAACAATATGAATAAGAGCTGATATAAGTTGTGCATAACTTGCTCCGTGTCCGCCGTACTCGTACGATATTGTTCCTTGTACTGACTGTTCATTCCATGGCAGATGACTTGACGCAAGTTGTGACGGATAACTGCCATCTAAAGTTCCATATATTGATGGAAATGTTCGCCCGATATCTAATGTTGCTGTACTCGACGAACAAGGACCAGCAAACAGAGTAATGACCATATGTGATTCAAATAAATGATCGATTACATTCAATCGTCGTTGTATTTCAAATGTTATCGTAAATACATGTCTTTTTAATAGACGAGTACAATTGATATATTTCAACGATATACGATCGTCAAATTGAGAGATTTTCGCATTCACATTTTGAGTGAAACATGGTACAGTGATTTTTTCGTCGTTACTTTTAGTTAGATACAATAAGGCACAAAAATTAATGAAGCTCGTAGTCACATGCAACGACAGCATGAACGAAATATTCCTGAACGTTCGTGTTTATGTGTCATGAACTAATATAACGAACGAAAAAAAAATTATATTTTTCTTGTTCTTGTTTGCAATATGCTTGTCCTCCCTTCCCTCGGTAAATATAACCGAGCGAAAGAACGAAAAAGCTCAAACCACGAAACTTTGCGTATTAGTAATTTCATTTATTTATTTTTGCTTTGTTGCACCTACGAGTATGTCTCATAGGGCTGTTCGTTATACTTGTCTCGTTTGAATGCAAACGCCGCGCGATGCTTTAAGTCATATAAATTATACGACAAATATTGTACACCTTATTTTACAAGAACGAAAAGAAAAAGAAATAATAAGTTTTCAATCATTTACTTATTTTTTAAAGAGCATTTATTCTACAACTATTATATTAATTGACTAGTTCGTCTATTCAGATGAGGAATGCTTGCGATGGTACATCTCTAGAATGCTTTTCTCGATATTAATTCATGCTGAAAACACACCGATAGATTGGACATTATTCTTTTCTCTTTTTTTTTGTGATCACATGAAATATGACGAGCTCAGTTACATTTTTATTTTTATTTTTTAGTGAAATTGCCAACGCAAAAAGAGTATATTCTCTTCTTTTTCTTTTCTCAGTCTTTTTTTCCTCTTCTACTTGAAAATTGTAAGTATTCTCGCAAAATCAACAGATTTGCGAATGTTAAAATTCTGCTTCAGACTTGTTTTTTTACTTGATCGATCGCGCCATCATTAGAACGGGTTACTCTATCAGTTGCAATATAATGAGATTCAAAGCTAAGTACAGCAGCGAAGGAAAACAACAAAATATCGTTGTTTGCGGCATCTTTTTTTATACTGTTCGATAATTAGTACCGTCATTCAGTGAAACATATCGAACGTGTCTTTATGTGTGTCAACCATAAATGTTAGTATTATGTTTCTCTCCTGGTTTTAGCATTATGCATCTGTCCAACAGTGTTTGAGAATGCATTTTTTATACGAATGTAAATGTATGGACAGGAATTCGCAGCTCCCTTTTCTCCTGCTGTGTCTATATAATGGCAGGCAGATGAGTACACGTTTGATTTTTTTCTCTTTTATTCTCTCATGTTTCATCATGGTATTGTGGTACTCTCTGCTTCTATTATGTGTTGCTTGCGAATAGAGGAAAGACGAGCGAAGGAGAGCAACAGAGATGGAGAGGTAGGAAGGGAAAAAGAACGAACAAGACGCACTACACATTGCTGCTCGACATCGACGCTGTTTAGAACGAGAGAAAGAAAACGAGAGAAAGAAAACGAGAAAAAACTATTTTGGTGTATATACTCGTTTCATTTGTAATTTATGCTTGATTATTCACTCTTTGCGCAGCCAGTTTCTTATAAGCCGTTGCTGTTTAGTTCTTGGCTTGCTTTGTTATTAATTGCTACATATTAGTCTATTGAATGAATCTTTCGTTCTCTTTCCATCGGACAATTTTGCAATTAGTTCACAATATTATTGCTGCCTACAATTTAGCACACATCCTCAGCTTTCCGGTAGCACTTTCTTCGTCTATTTTCTTCATCTTCTTCTTCTATTTTATTTTGTGTGAATAAGATATTACCATTATCAGTCAAAATCATAGTTTGAGAATGTACGCCAGTAAACTAACTACCACTGGTTCCATATACTAGATTTAAAAATATGCGTATACATTTATATAAGAAATAATTTTAAAAAAACAATCCGAAAAAATTTCCCTTGAGTATAAGTAGATTATTTGACGTGTCGATTCTGGAAGCAATCACAAATTCATATATTTTTCACAACACGACATTTGCTCATGACAGTTGATTTTTAAGATAAAATAGGAAATCGTTCGTTATTTCTTGACACTTCAAATTAATAAGTTTAACACGTTTCTTAATCACTATTACTAATAATATAATAGGAGCCAACATAATGGCTCTTCACGTTTATTGATGAATGCATCTATTCTTGACACGAGTTTCGGGAAGAGCAGATGTAGACAGATGCAAGACAAAGAAGGTGCACACACATGCTTAAAAAAAAATAGAACGAAGAAAAGAAACACACAGAGTTTCTGCTGTCGACAATGACAACAATAAAGAGATGAAATATAACATATAATGTTAACGAAATTTGACTCGTTCTCTTTGTCATTTGTCAGCTTGTCTTTGTTAATAAGTGTACGTTAGATCCGATTGGACGATTAGTAATCTATTGTTTATTGGATTTTTACTAGTCATAAAAATTCTAAATGAGAAAATGATAGAACAGGGAAAATGTGTTGTTAAGGTCAAATACGTTTCAACACGAAAGCGCTTCCTTTTTTATTAAATGAACTTAGTGCTGTTGTTAATCACTTAAAAATTTGAAAGAATAGAGAAAAAATATTTCTCTTTCTTTTTTTCTTCTTCTTTTTGTTCTTGTTCTGCTTCTTTTTTTTTGTTGTCTATGCATACTGATTTTGATAAAAGAGAAGATCAGAGAAAAAATAATATAAGAAAGAAGAAAAAAAAGGCAAACGATCTGACGCGAGTTTAATGTGGTTTTAGTGCTTTTTTTCTTCGTTTAACTGACATGTGAACATTGGCACGCAAATATATGCAAAATGTCGACTGAATCCTATAACTCTACTACTTTTAACTGTCAACGATTCAAATGCTCAGGTCGTGGTCTTATACTACCATTTGGTAAGCAACCAGACCTCGATTTTTACATATATATATATATACATTTTGAGCTATAAACATTATTTTTTTCCTCAATAAAATAGGTATTGAAGCATGCATGTCAATACAATTACGAGCAGTACTTTACTTCGTCTTTTTGCTCTATCTATTTCTTGGCATTGCTATCATTGCTGATATATTTATGTCAGCTATTGAAACTATTACATCAAGAAAACAAAAAATACGTTACCCGGACCCAGGAGAAAAAGATAAATACTTAACTGTTGAAGTTCGCGTATGGAATGACACAGTTGCCAATTTAACATTGATGGCACTTGGTTCCAGTTCGCCAGAAATTCTTTTATCAATTATTGAAATCGTTGGAAATCGTTTCGAAGCAGGAGAACTTGGCCCGGGAACAAGTAAGATATAATTCATCGATTTATTTTCGTGTCAACCAATATAGGAAATCTGACTTTTGCTGTTCAATCAAAAACAGCATAGAGATAAATAGATGATAAAGGTCATGATATTATTATTCTTTTCTTTGCCTCTTTTTGTTAAACCGATCTGTCATTTTTTACTTATGACAATAGAAACAAACCTTTATCGTAGCTGTTAGTTTCGTGCTTGCAAATATACGTTGAAAAGATCAAGCAAATTAGAAATTTAAAAAAATGAATCTTTAATCATTTTTAATATGTATCCTTTTTCAAATTGATTTATATCGTCTATAATAAATGCATAAATTAGTAGCACAAAATATCTCCTCCCTTCCTGCCACTTCTTCGACTCTGTCATAATCAAAGAGCATAATCGTATTTTTCAGTACCATTTTATGTCTTAGTTGTTGTCGATGACATTCTATTAACGTAAAAATCGGTGCTAATTTGTAATAAGTTAAATAAAAAATTTTTGAACAAAAAAAAAATTCAATCAGTAAAACTTCTCTAATGAGAACATGCTCGGGACCGGCGAAAATCGTTCAGTATAACAGGGCGATCAGACAGAAGGGGTGTAATCAAAAGTAATGAAGCTTAAATTTATTACATTCTGTGTTACTTGAGGCACTATTTTATTCAGAATAATTTAAGTCTTTAGAAGCATATCAATTTCAAATATAGCTACCTCTTTAGGATGTTTGATACTGCACCTAAGGATACTTAAAATTTTTCTTTTAATTGGCGATGAGAGAAGCCATTTTCTTTATCCCGAATTAAATTCATTTTTTGTTCTAAATCAAGTTCCTGACGAGATGCCATATTTAACAGGCAATATTGACAATGATCGAAAGTCATGATTCTTTCTCTGCTTCTAAATTTTCTCGTTTCTTCTTGCTTATGATCTAACTATGGAACCAACCAGAGTTGTCTTAGGCATCTCCGCAGTGCCAATCATGTTTTCTATTCGAGTGGCGCCCTCCATTAATGTTTACATTCGTGAAGTGGATATAAACTGTCGGGACTATAAAAAAGCGTTCAGATTCAGAACAAACGGGTGTTCTTGCAGGAGGGGTTCAAAGCCAGCAAAATTGGCTCGGCTACCTTGCAGTATTTTTAATAGGATTTCGAAGCACAATGTACGCGTACACTCTGCTGCGTTGAATTTGGTCGAAAGTAAAAACTTTTTTTCTTTGTGAAAATGAATCAGTCAGTAGACTTAATTAAAACAAAACGTTTATTATTAAAAGAAGATTAAAAGAAAGTCTAAAACTTTTTTTGAGAATGGTTGTTAATCCATAGTTAAACAATGTTCTATCTGCTTGATTAAAACTTCTTTTTTTTTTATCACAATTAAAGACAAACTTTCAAGAAGTTTACATGCTGTAATGAGATAGTTGCTATATATATATATATATATTGCAACGTGCTTATTTGACTTTGTAATGCAGTTGTTCTTGTGTCTTTCGGCTTCAGTGCACCAGATGGTCATTCAAGTTGATACCTTCTTTATTCGAATTAATGAAATATCAATCATCGTTGATAATAGATATTGAATCAGAGGGAGCCATCACTTTTATTTTGTTTCTCGAATAATAAATGATTAAAGATTCTTATTCGTATTCTTCTTCGTCCATTTCTTTGTACTGAATGAACAATAGTGTGATAGATGGATCATAAATTTACAATGAGATAAGTCAATATTCGTCGTGAAATAATGACATCTTCATCGCGCACTTTTCCAACAGTCTTCATTTCAACTTCCCTTTTTTTACAACAACGTTTTATTTCAATGTTCGTATTTTCGACATTCTTGCTTTCGACCAAATTCAAGTTTACTTTTTTGTGTACTCAAAAAACAAAAATGAGTACACTATAGAATCGGTCAGTGTGTCCGTCCGTTCACACGATAGCTCCTGAAAGGCTGATTCGATTGTCATGAAATTTTGTACACACAATGATCTCATCAATATTTCAGTCGTGTTCGAATATGAGACGGATCCGTCAAGAAATGGCTGAGTTATCGAAGAAATTGTCAGTATTAATCAGACCATCCCTGAGGACGGGGGGGTGGAGGTACAGGGATTTTTTATCTCAGAATTATTCGTAACATATATAAATCGACTCAGTTTTTGCAGTACACATAACAATCGGATGCAAATCCGATGCTTCCGCATTTATTTCAAGCCTAATATTGGTTAGAATATATAATCCCCACCAATGTGGCTGATGAAATTATATATATATTTATATCCATAACCGTATGACGAACGTGATCGCTCATTAAAGATAGAAGAAATATTGGAAACAAGATTTGAATTGCAATTCTATATAATTTTCGTTGTTTTAGTTGTTGGTTCTGCTGCTTACAATCTTTTAATGATTAGTGCTATATGTATTGCGTCTATAAATGCACCAGAAACTCGAAGAATTAAGTTATACAATGTTTTCTTGGTAAATACAGTTTTCTTTTTCATTGAAATCTATCGTATTATAAATGTATGCAAATAGGTCACGTCATTTTTTGGTTTCTTTGCTTACATATGGTTATTCATCGTTTTATCAGTAATCTCAAAGGATGTTGTTGAACTTTGGGAAGCAGTACTTACATTTCTTATGTTCCCACTGGTCGTTATATTAGCTTATCTGGTAAATAAATACATATTAAAACTGAACTAAAAGCTAATCAAATCGATTTTCTTCATTTCATTTATATTAGGCTGAAAAGAATTGTTTTGCTTCGAAAAAAATTGAAATGGCAGAAGAAGAAAAACTTATAATAAGTAGGAATTCATCAAAAATTCAATTTTAAACTAATTAAACATGTGCAATGTTTATATTTAGCCCCACCCGAAACAGATGCAGCAGGTGTTCCGCGTAGTTTTCATAAAGATGAACTTCTTCAATTCTTACGTGTAAGTTGATTTTGATTCAATAAGGAAAAAAAACAATTTCAAGTCAAATTCACCTATAGGATCTTGGCCAATCATCAAATCTATCAATAGAAGATAAAGCACAATTATTTGCTGCTAAACTAAGTGAAAATATGCATCGATCGCGTATGCAATATCGAATTCAAGGTGCACGTATGCTTACTGGTGGCAAATCTTTGTTTGTCAATTTACCAGATAAACTTCAAGAGGTTCGTAAATATGAATACCTAGAAAAAAAAATAAGTCTTTGGTTTTTTTTTCTTTTTAACACCTACTTCACTTTAATATATTTCTTATAATATCTCTATACATATCAAAACAGATATATGAAAAATATCAAAAGATTGACGATGAATCATCACCATCAGCAATAGCGCAAGAAATTGATTGCCTGCCAAAACTTGAATTCACTGCTACAGCCTATGCTGTACTTGAGAACGAACAAAGAATTGATATTATTATCAAACGAACTGGTCCTATTAATGTCAACGTTCGATTCAGGTGCCTACATTCATTCATAAATAAATATAAGAATGCCTAGGCTATATTATACAATTGCAACATTCACTGCACCATATACTTCTAAACATATTAATATCTTTTCTAACTTAATATCTAGCTCTTCTATTTCTTCTTCTCCTTCTTCTTCTTTTTCTAATTCTTCTTCTTTTTCTAATTCTTCTTCTTCTTCACTGATTTTAAATATTTCATCTAATAATACGATAGGCAAATATTCGTAAATTAGCATGGTTCGTTTAGATATACCAACGAGCTGTCAAACCGCAGCCATTTGATACTACTTTCTCGACTGACCATAAAGCTGGGGGTCGAAAAAGTACGTTAACACGAAATGACATCGATGAGGATCCACAAATGGCTATACTTGAGTTTGCCTCATCCAGTTACGCTGTACTTGAACGTGAACAGCGCGTAACTGTTGAAGTCGTCAGGCACGGTTTTACTAAATCTGTTGTTCACTTTCGGTAGGTCCGATCGATGTTTAGTATTTTTGTGAGTGTTCTTCCCTGTGTGATAAAAAAACAAAAGGATATTTTCATAATTTCCTCAAACGCTTTCATAGATGATGTAGAGTTTTTCTTTGCAAAGTTATTTAAAAACAAAATCTAGGAACCCGAGCTTCTTCTAGGCAATTATCTTATTGCTCTAAGCTTGCCCGCTTCTAGCTTTTCTTTCTATTGCACATTATAAACACGCTGAAGCACGTTTTCATATATATATATATACAAAGTGCTGGGAAAAAGTTTCGAAACAACTTTCTTTTCTCAATTTCTGAATACGAACAGCTTGCTCGAAATTTCTAAATACTGCTTTTAATAGAACTTATGACGGCTTACAAGACTAACGTGCGAAAACTTTTAGAGCACTGATATCTCATCAATGATTAGGAAAAGTCTTTTTCCCCAGCGGAAAGAAGTTTAGAAACATTATGAAGATTCATTTCATTTTCTTTTTGTTTATGATGACTAGCAGTTGTATTATACAGCGTTCGATGTAGAATTTAACGGGCTACATTTTGCTTAAAAACAACTATTAGCTCGCCCAATTATTGATAGGTTAATAGTTAGTAATTAACTAATGGAATTTTCAATTAACTATCGTTTTTCTATTGTTTCATACGGAAGACCATTGAGAACTGAGCAAAACGCTATATTTATCAGTTCAAATTTCATCGGTTCTGGGGCATTTTAAGAGTTCTTTCAAATTTTCTTAAGTGCAGCATTTAATAATTTTGAATAATTAATCTATCTCAGGACCAGTCATTAGTTTTGAAACAGCATGAATTTTGAAGAGAAACCTATCCTCTATCAGTTGGGATGTGATCACTCGAAACTGAGTATTCTATTTGAACTTTGGAACGCTTTTAAATATATGAACGAAAAAGCAATGGAAAATTGCATGGAAATGTACCATTGTAGTGCTACTTTGAGACAAAGACGACATAGAGTCTTAGTAGAATACTCAGTTTCGAGTGATCACATCCCAACTGATAGAGGATAGGTTTCTCTTCAAAATTCATGCTGTTTCAAAACTAATGACTGGTCCTGAGATAGATTAATTATTCAAAATTATTAAATGCTGCACTTAAGAAAATTTGAAAGAACTCTTAAAATGCCCCAGAACCGATGAAATTTGAACTGATAAATATAGCGTTTTGCTCAGTTCTCAATGGTCTTCCGTATGAAACAATAGAAAAACGATAGTTAATTGAAAATTCCATTAGTTAATTACTAACTATTAACCTATCAATAATTGGGCGAGCTAATAGTTGTTTTTAAGCAAAATGTAGCCCGTTAAATTCTACATCGAACGCTGTATAATACAACTGCTAGTCATCATAAACAAAAAGAAAATGAAATGAATCTTCATAATGTTTCTAAACTTCTTTCCGCTGGGGAAAAAGACTTTTCCTAATCATTGATGAGATATCAGTGCTCTAAAAGTTTTCGCACGTTAGTCTTGTAAGCCGTCATAAGTTCTATTAAAAGCAGTATTTAGAAATTTCGAGCAAGCTGTTCGTATTCAGAAATTGAGAAAAGAAAGTTGTTTCGAAACTTTTTCCCAGCACTTTGTACATATATATATATATACGCTAAATGTTCTGCTGCACTGTTTGTATTGTTGGTCAAGGGCATAACTATAAAAATAACAGCAGCGCATTTATACTTATGCTAATATGATTCGATATTTAGACTCGATACAATTGATGGTACAGCAACAGCAGGCGAAGATTATATTAAATTGTCTGAAGAATTTGTTATGGAATCTGGCCAACAAGAGAAAAAAATTACTATTCATGTTATCGATGATAATCAATGGGAGCCAGATGAGACATTTTTCGTTAAATTATCATTACCAGAAAGCGAAGAAAATCATGCTAAAGTAGGATCAAAAACAGTTGCACTTGTTACAATTATTAATGATGATGGTAGATAAATTTAATATTTAAAAAGAAAAAAAAACGAAAAAATGTTTTTTTCTTCTTCTTAGAACCTGGTTATATTCATTTCGAAGAACCAATTAATCTAGTTAAAGAGAGTGTTGGAAAAGCTGAAATCAAAGTTGCACGTGTGAATGGTGCCGATGGACGAGTTAGCGTTCATTATCGAACAAAAGATATCGAAGCCGTAGCAACAAGAGATTATGAACGTAAGTAAAATCAGCGGTGAAGACAATTAGAGAACTCTTATAAATGTTTTGTTCTGTGTGAAAAGAAATATCCGTTTCAAACTTGTGTATTTATATTTTGCAAAAGGAATTGATTTCAGTGATACTTGCCTATGAAGTAGCTGCAAAAATGTTGTTTCTTCAAGATAATGAATTTCTTAAAAAACACTCTATTTCTTGATTTCGCACGAAAACAAAACAGAAAAATGGCAATATTCTCAACTGTTAGAAAAAAGATAATAACTAATAATAGGACCGAATATAAAACGCAATTTCCTGATGTGTTGACGTCTTCGAAAACAATTTCCGAAGATTATGCAGATTACTTCGTGATAAAAAATAGATCTAATAGTATTTTTTGTATCGCATTAACGATTCATTGAAGAGAAGAAAAGCAAACGTTAGATTGAGAGCAGCCTATGTTAATTTTATCAAATAAATTCTCAATGAACTATTGTCTTGATTTCGGGAAGCGTTCTTTTTTTGTAAAGTTCAAATCCATGATCGGAATATTTATAAAACTATTTGTTTTTCTAGCTGCCGATAGTGAATTAGTATTCGAACACGGTGAAATATCAAAAATTATAGCTATACCAATTATGAACGATCTTGATACCGAAAAAGATGAAACATTTGCTGTTGAATTATATAATCCAACAGGTGGCGCAACAATAGGCAAACACGGAAGAACGGTTGTGACAATTATCAATGATGATAGTAAAGTTTATTTTCGAAGTCAACAAATTTAATCTATGCTCGTTTTTTTCTTCTCTTCTTGTTAAGATTATATAACCATGGCAAATAAAATGGCATCACTTGTTCAAGTTGATATTGATAAATTAAGTGTAACAAAGACAACATGGGGACAACAATTTAAAGATGCTATGACTGTCAATGGTGGCGATTTAGAAACAGCAAAATTCCTTCATTATGTTGGTCATACATTTTCATTTTTTTGGAAAATTCTCTTCGCGTTTGTACCGCCAACATCAATAGCTGGCGGCTGGCTAACGTTTTTCGTTTCACTTCTTTTCATCGCTATTCTAACGGCTGTTGTTGGTGATGTTGCCGCTATATTTGGTTGTCTCGTTGGATTAAAAGATAGCATAACAGCTATATCATTTGTTGCACTTGGCACATCATTACCTGATACATTCGCATCGATGATTGCAGCTAAAAATTCTAAAACAGCCGACGATGCCATTGGCAATGTAACAGGATCGAATAGTGTTAACGTATTTCTTGGTCTCGGTCTACCATGGCTTGTTGCTGCCGTATATTGGGAATCAAAAGTAAGAAAATGAAAAGATAAAAATAAGACATTCATAATTGTTTTTTTCTCTCGTTTCAAGAATCTTCCATTTACTGTCAAAGCAGGCGACTTATCATTCAGCGTACTCGTCTTTTCTTGCTCTTGTATTATTGGCATGATTCTACTAACGCTTCGTCGATTCTTAGGCGTTTTTGGCAAAGCTGAATTGGGTAAGCTCTAGCAAGCACGATCTTATTTTTTGTTTCATTAAAATTTATTTATTTTCAGGCGGACCAACGATACCAAAATATGCATGTTCAGCCTTTTTTGTATTTCTTTGGATTTGTTATTTGACACTATCGGGTCTTCAAGCGTATGGACATATTTATTGGGCAACTTAAAAGTATAAACAAGAAGAGATTAGTTAAATAAAATTAAAATTAAAACTTTTTCTTACATCGTTTTGTTCCTTTTGTTGTATTCATTTTTATTACATTGCGCGTCTGTGATTATATATACGCAACAGAAGGAAAAACAAAAGTGATTAGATTTTCTTTTCTTTTTTTTTGTATGAAAATAGCGATTGAAAACATTGCAGCATTAATTCATTCTTTCTTTTATTTATTTTATTGCGAAACAAATTAGTGACTAGATGAATTAAAAGAAGTATTCAAGTAGTTAATTTTACTCTTTTAAAAGTAAACTCAGGATTGTGCAACGTTTGTTTTTCTTCTACATGACTCTTTTCATATATTGTAATTCAACGTTCCTTTCTGTTCCTTTGCTTTTTTTTGAAAGTGACAAGATCAAGGAAGATCAATGGATTATTTTCTTGTTGATTTCCATGTGTGTGTGCTTTTCTTTCGTGCCTCTATCTATTCGTCCTTGAATACCTATCTATATATTCATTTCAACAATATCGTTTACTAACACTTCATGACTGGAATTCAATAGGCAACATGCGTTGAACTATTTTTCTTGTTTTTTTGTTCAAATAGATTAAGTTTGGGAATGCTAACATTAATATTAGTCTTTAACTTTATTGGTTAAAAGAGAAAAGTTTTCGATTTCCAGGGATCTAATGGATTTATCTATGGACCGAATCTGAAACATCTTCAATTGGAAGAGAAGAAATGTCTTGAAAACGGGATATTTACGTAATATCTCATAAAATTTTAAGACATCTGCGTTTTGACTATTTCAATCCAAGTTTGTCTCACACTATGCGAAACATCATGAATAAAGAGAGAGGTCCAGAATAAAGTTTGCTGGTCAAAATTATCATTTCTGAATATTTTCTATAGCACAATCGCATATTAAGATCGATATTTTAATATGAAACACGTTAAGTTGCATGGCATATCACGCAGCTTATTGTGTACTCAAAAAGTGAGTACACCATAGATTTGGCCAGTGTGTCCATTACCACGATAACTCTTGAAAGCCTCATCCAATTGCCATGAAATTTTGTACACACAATGATCTCATCAATATCTCAGTCGAGTTCGAAGATGAGAGGGATCCGCCAAGAAATGACTGAGTTATCGGCAACATTACCATTATTGACCAGCCAATCCCTGAGGGGGATACAGAGATTTTTTCAAAAAAAATTTTTTTCTCAGAATTATTCGTAACATATATAAATCGACTCAGTTTTTGCAGTACACATAACAATCGTATGCAAATCCGATGTTTCCGCATTTATATTATTTTAGATTTAATGTATTCATCTAAATCAATATTGTTTAAAAGCTTTACAATCAAAATTTTTTGCGTTTTCGAGATACTTCTGATCAATACTTCGCTAATATTGATTTTGAATAAAAAAACATTTCGAGTTGAACCTGATGAGAAATCGTTTTAGAAACATTCAAACTCAGTACTATGTTTCAAATGATAAATAAGTAATAGCGAAATAATTTTTGTCGAAGCCCTGAAAATTTTCATCAACTATCGATTGTAGCTACATATTGATGATTGCGATATTTCATATCCATTGAAACCATTCAAAAAGATTTTGCAAGCTGAAATTCATCGTTTATCTAGAAGCAAAACCACATTTTAGAATAGTAATGTCGAGACATAAGTCGATATGTAAAGGGTAACGGTCTCCGCGGTATCTGCTGAATAGAAGGTCGCGGTCGTCTAATATGATGAAAGTAATTAGTTTAAATGTTAACGTTGGATGAAGTAAGCGAATACGAATTTCATTAAAAATGGACACGCAAAATCCACTTCCATAATAAATTTTTATTTTTAACTATTTCGTAAATGTAGTTGAACAAAATTGACAAACAACAACTTCCCTTAAAATGATAATGATTAGTTAAATAAAAACAAGAGCTAGTTTAAATTGTTGGGTACTGGTTCTATTTATATAAGCAAATATCTACATTAATTTTGTATTCATCCAATTCTCTTTCTGTCTGTAGAATTATGTTAGTCAGATTCGTTGTTTAAGTTCTCTCGTCATCGTTATCATCTAGAGTTCTACGAGATTCGTTATTTTCTTCAGGAGAATCAGCCCTTTCAATTTCACGACCATCTAACTTATTTTCGGCATTCGCAGTTTCGTTGTCTATAAAGCGTTCCTCTTCTTGAAGTGCATCACCGTTCTCGTCAAGTTTACATATCAGCATCTCGTTGTTCTCGAAGTGCTAAATGAGGCAATTCCATGTGTTGCATCGCAGCATCTTCTACATCTCCAGTAACAGCTCGAGCTCCAACTTTGTTGTCGATAATAAAACTCCTGAATACCAATAGACAAGCAAAAATAATACTGATCGAACTCAATTGAATCTGCATCTTGAATAACAAAAATCCCTAGGAAAGGCAATAGTAAAACACTTTATCGTTTTCTTCTTCTGTTCAACTTGCATGCTTTTGCTTTTGATGCCTACACTACTCACGCCGTTTTTTCCCTTTCTATCCCTCTCTTATGTTTTTAGTTTGTTTTTGATTCACAATCGACGCATGAATACTAAGGAAATCAAACACTGCATAAGTAATTCGAAAAATACAATAGCCTTTCAGGTCTGTGTACACGCATGAATTATGGAAAATCATATGCAAGATAATTTTAGAAGAACTAAAGCACATAGTAAACATTCATGAATAAAAATAAGGGTTTTTTCACAGACAAACGTCGATTGTTTTTACTTGGATGATTGTCGTAACTATGCAAGCAACGATTTCTATTTACGCAAGAAGTCCGATGCAAAAATCTTCTACTAATTGTAGATCTATTCCAAAATTGAACAAAACGTTTTCGACATGAAGTCAACGCTACGGCATATGTTTTACAAATAACAGAAAGTCACAAACTTGAAAACTTGATGTTGCTGAGCCGAATGATGGGAAAAAACCAATTGAAGGAAATTCTCTATTTGTTTTGAAAGATCAAGATATGCTTTTGTACAATTTAACTTGAGATTATAACTCTTCCTGCTGATTGCATATGACTCACAGGTGAAGAAAGGACCGTACATATTATCCTGCAAATTTACACTTTCCCAGTATTCCTAAGAATTTTTGTAGAGCAATTTTCTAGAAAGTAAAGCAGCAAATATTTTTTATTCTACAAGTGTTATTAAATTGAATAAGTAAACGTAATGTGTCGTATTTTGCCAGACTACAGCGAAAGTAACAAAATTTAATATACGAGAAAAATTTTCTGTCATGGGCTCTTTATGGTCCGTAATGCTACCTGCTTGTTTTGACTAATTATGAATTTTATGTTTTTCGAATGATCTATTTCTTTTTGTCAATCTTTCTATAATAAACTACTGGGAGCAGAATAGGTCTCAACAAGGTACCTGTACAAGGCTGCGTACAACGAAACGATACGCTTGATTGCGTTGCGCATACAACCGATCTTACGTGCGAAAGAAAAACAAAAAAAGAATATATCTATATAATGGAAACAATAAATCAACTTTGCATTTGTTTTTCAGTTATTGAAATCGTTCTTGAAGATAATCTCCTTGAATGATAGCACGATATACATGGATTAGTTCTTCAATAAAAGCACTATAAACTAATTTAAAAGAAAACAAAATCTATTAATATCGCAATGACATTAATTTTGATACAGTCATTAATGTTTTTCAGCAGGCCCTCGCATATCATCATGTAAATCATAATGAAAAGAGAAAAGTAGACTTGTACACATTTTCATACTTTTCAACGTGTTCGTCCGGCTGTTGTAAAGTTGTAGATATTTCTTTCAATCAAAAGCTAGGCGAGTAATGTAATTCACTTCTCGTACAACGATTAGTTTTCCTTTACACAATAAAACCACTGAAATAGTCATTGCAGCTTTTTTCAAAATGTGCATCATGCATCGATCCCTTCTTGATTCTGGCGCGAAGAATTAGTCATAATTATGATCGTATTTTTGCAAAAAATCATGCATGATTATATCTTTTATCTCTTCAAAAAATGTCAACCTAATTAAAATTTCATTTGTTAGTTGGCCATTAGCAGAATTATGAATGTTTGAAACTGTTCTCTATGTCTTATTAAGAAAACATGTTGAATCTAATGTAAATATATTCTTATCGTGCCTCTTCTTCTGCATATGTTATATAATCAATCTTTAGATTGATTGCTTCTACTATTATACTTTAAATGCAACGTGTCAAATATAAAGAAATTGCTTCGAGCATACTGATTTTTAGACATGATAAAAGACGCTGTTGACATTAGATCAAATGATGCACTTCATACATTTAGAAATAAGGTGAGCACTTGTTAAGGGCCTTCGATTTAATGCGAAACTAAGCAATTTCTTTTCTTTTTGGCCTAATTTATCATCAGCAATGCTCTGCTTAAGAAGCCAAATGTGTTCCTATGCTTTAGATTTCTGTTCCAAGAAAGTTGAGCATTGCTTTAGTCAAAAAAATGAATTTAAAATCTATAGAGGCGTCACATAGCGATAATATAATTATCAGAATCCAAAAAAAAGCAAAGAGAAATTGTAAATATGACATTTTTTCAATGTACACGTTCTTTTCTTTTCATTTATTGCCAACAGAAGAGTACAAAACGTATTCATACAGATCTCTTTGTGTTTTATTACTCGTCGAAAGAATATTTACCTCGCAAGGTTCTTTGTTCTATTTTATCTTATATTTATCTAGGTGTTCTTTTTTGTTTCTTTCCTCAGCAAGTAAAACCGCTGGTCGTTTCGTTCCATCTGTATTCGTGAAAGAATATTCGTTCACTTTCTATTTTGCGCTGCTGCTACTGCTTTTCTCTTAACTGTAGACTAAATTCAGTCATGAGCACGATTGACGCTGGGAAGTTTAATGTAAACTTTTCTTTGAATTGTAACTATAAATTTGTTTTATTTTAAGTTTACTACTTTGAATAAATAATTCTCCTACAATGGATTTCACTAACGTTATCGATAATGCAAAAAGATTTGCCGGCAAAAGACAAAAAGGAGACAGCTATGATGATCTTCTCATAGATCGACTTCACAATCGGTACACAGTTGCCGTATTAGTTTGCTTTTGTATTGCCGTTTCGACATATCAATTTGCTGGTAAGACGAGAAAAAAAGAAGTCGGTAGATTTACAAAAATGCTTCTCTATGACAACAGGTCAACCATTGGAATGTTGGGTTCCGGCTCAATTTAATGGCAACTATGAAGATTATACAAATCTATTATGTTATATACAAAATACATATCATGTACCACGGCATGAGATAATTCCAAAAGATCCTGAACTGCGACGTGAACGAACATTAAAATATTACCAATGGATTAATTTCGTTCTCTTACTGCAAGCACTGTGCTTTAGTTTGCCACGTATAATCTGGCAATCGTTCAATGATAGAATTGGCATATCAATTGGAAATCTTGTAGATGTATCGAACGAGTGCGAATCATATGATGACGAAAATAATCGAAATAAAGGTTTGTCTCAAATTACATAGATATTAAATGAATCATGTCTATTTTTTGTACGCAATTTATTAGTGATACAGTATATTTCTGATTGTCTCGAACGATACCAAGAATATGTTAGTATCGCCCACCGTCCTGGTGTGTCGCTATTTGAACGTGTCTATCGTCGATTTCGTTTATTTTGCCATGCGCGTACCGGCTCATCTCTAGCGTGTCTGTATATATTCATTCGAATTCTTTATATATTGAATTTAATCTTGCAAATATTATTTCTTCAATATTTTCTCAGTTATCATGATATAAATTATATTGAATATGGTTTTAATGTATTTAAAAAATTACTTTCTGATTTTTCACTACCCGAAAGTCGATTATTTCCGCGTATAACATTATGCGACTTTCAAATACGTGAATTAGGCGAACGTCATAAATATACAGTTGAATGCATACTTGTAATAAATATATTTATTGAAAAACTGTATTTTCTATTATGGTTGTGGTTTGCAATATTGTTAATAATAACAATTTTTCATACGATTCATATTATACATCAAATCTTTTTTCGTCATTCACGAAATCTTTATCTTGCCCAACATTTAGAATTGATTCCTGGAAGTCATTTAGCACGAAGAAAAGAATTTCGATACTATCGTCGTTGCTTTCCGATTGATAATCTTTTTGCTCTATGGGTTATATCAGCGAATTCAAATTCATTGATTATTGCAGAAATTATCGATGAGTTGTTTCAAAGAAAATTACGTGATGGTTCTGAGATTTAAAAATGAAATTACAAAAACAAAACGAAACAGAAAATCCTTTTCTTTTTACGTAGAATTGTTTTATTCAACAGATTAAATATACAGTTTAGAAGAATAGCGTTTGAAGATATTCTTCGAATTCGTCTTCTCTAAAATAGAAATTAATAAATAAATATTCAATGTAAAAACAAAACTACTGACCTTGTTGTCTCTCGTGCTTCTGCTAATGGTTGTGACCACATTTTACCATCGTCAGGTATCGTTGTTGTATCATCGTCAGTATCAAGACGACTTTTTTTCTGTACAGATACAGATTGATCGATTTCAGTGACTTCAGGCTCTGATTCTTTTTCTTTAGGTACAATTTCTTTCACTCTAAAAGCAAAAGAAAAATTGTTGAATTGTATGAAGCGAAAACAAAAGTCTTACTTATGACCAAAATGAAGTTTTTTTGTACATGATGGACATAATCCTTGAGAGGTGAAATTCAAAATTTGATTGAAATAATTTATCTTTGTACTTACTCAATTTAACTAAAGCGTCTCGTTTCTTTCCATGTTCAACATAACCGAATAGAACTTCCCAACTTCGTAAATGTTCTTTCTCGTCACATCGTTTTTCACCACAGATAAATTGACCTAAAACATAGAGAAAAAATTGATTGACATTTCTTCTTGTTTTCCATGTATGTTATAAGAAATTAAGAAGGCAGGCGACCAGCTCGAGGGCACCCGAGAAGTTTGATAAACACAAACGTTTCTGTAATTTGAAACTCCTGTAGAACGCTAACGACATAGATTGCTAATATTAACCCGGAAAGCTAATAGAATCTTTGTTGAAACATTTTTCTAAGTTTTCTTTCTCGGCTCAAATCTAGATAGTCGCATGGCTAGTCCTGTCATGGAAATCTCAGTACAAGTTTAAACATTGAATATCTTTTATTTCTGATTCGATCAATAGCGATTGAACTAGAATTGGAGCGATTGGGACCTCTGAATTTTTAACGACGTCATACGTTCAGAACAATTTTGAGTACGATAAAACAAATCTCCGACATTACCTTTTCCGCTTACAATTTCTCGATCGATACGCCAACGCATTGCAATTTTCTTCTCTTGCCAATGACTTAGGTCACATATACAATATTCTTTAAATAGTTTATCATAATATTTTTTAGCTAAACGCTTTTCCCTGAAAAAAAGCAAAACAGAGAATTTTTTAATCAAACCAAAATTTAATTACCATGTTTCTTCTGGTCCATCTTCTTCGTCGTCCCATAGAAATCGATGTTCACTGCGTATAATATCAATATCGGTTTTATCATTTGTACTAAGAATTAACAGCAAAAAAATCTTTTGATCAATGCAAGGAAACAAAGACTATTCAAACTCACTTACGTATCACGTTTAAAAACAGCATCAAATGATTTTTCTTTTGAATAATAACGAACATAATCATTGATTAGCCGTTTATGACGCTCAAATGCATTCATCGCCATAAATTGTGACCGAAATCGTTCTCTAGAAAAATTGTATTCAACAAATATTTTTCCGTACGATAGATAATGAATATAAAACCTATTCGAATTTTGTATTCGATCATCTTTTTGTGCGAGGCCAGTTGTCTGACGGAAAGTTACTTTTTCACAAAGATCGTTACGTTTTCGTCTGAAACAAATTAAATATGTATAAATAAATTTTATTAATCGTATTTTACTTTTTTTCATCGGTTTCATTATTATCAAATTCAGAATTGAGATCCGATACGTCGCCGACCTATACAAAAATCGACAGAAATAAATAGCCTATTAAATTATATTTCAAGGTACCGTAGCTAAATCAGCTATTCGTGCCATAAATTTCGAAATATCTTGAAAAAAAAAATTCGAATTAGCGCTCTTCGTGTCTATATCATCAGGATGACTTTTATAGAACGATGAAAAAAAAAAAGAAAATAACAGTCAAACGACTCATGCCGATGTGTAATTAAGCATTTCAGCCTAGACAATCGCATTATGTTGAATATTAAATTTTTCTTTCGCGAAGTTGCTGATTATTGGGTCTCTTCAAAATAAATAGGTATACATCCTCCGGAAGGCACGACTTCTAGATGTATTTAATCTTGTTCTTATTCATGCTGCATTTTGATAAAATATTCTTTCCAGTTATTAATTTCGATTGTTTTGTTTTTATATGTCGTGAAACATTCGATTGAGTTCTATCTAAAAAAAAGTATAATATCGAGATTTATAGTTTTATTATAAATCTTTTAAGAGTGACTACTGGAAATTTTCAGTTTTTTTTTCTAAACTCTAGATGATTCAAAGAATTGCCTATCTTACGTGAAAACTCTCTCCTAATTCATCAGAGAAATTTTTTACGATAACCTTTTTTTTTTGTTTGAAAATATTTCTTGTCTTTAACAAAAAATTTAGTCCTCGTACTTATAATATCTCGTGTAGGAAATTTCGACATCGAGCTTTTTGTATTTTGTAGCATTAAGAAAATTTTCTGATCAGACGTTCTCTAATAGTATCGGAAATGGGGGAGTGATCTATTAAGTGCTCCTCTATCGTTTTACAATTATCTGCAGATATTCTATAAAAGAAAAATCATGTCTTGTTTATTTTTTCGTCTTCATTTCTCTCTCTCTCTCTCTCTGTCGGTCATTAAGCGCCTGTTAAAAGAATTAAACAATTAAATTACATTATTCCTTTTCTTGAAGGTTTACTATTACAATCTTATGTAATTGAATCGCGTGCTACTTCAGTCGTTCTGACGATTTTCTTTTTTTGTGAGGGAAATTTTTTTACTCGTAGAACAAAAAAAATGAACATGTATCTTAATAAATAAATAATAGTGGATGGCTGTAGTACATTGTTATGTTAACAAAGCAATTGAATTCTACAGAATTAAAACAGAATTGTACCTCTTTTCATATGCTACCAACTACAACAACGACAATGAATAATTCACATGCTTCCTTAGTCAAATTTCGACGATACCCACCAAAAATATCTGATAATACAGTGGAACGATGTTATTTTGTACTAATTCATTTTTTCTTCTATGCTATTATGTTACTCATTGTCTATATTCGACTTCAGGAATTTAGTAGTAGACAAGAAGCAATAATCACTGTTATTAATGCAAATCATAATTTAAATTCTCATCATACTCCTCGCGATCAATGGAATAATCAAAAATTGTGAGTTTAAGTAAAAATTTATTTTCTTTTGTCTTCTTCATCTTAGCTTTTAGTAGTAGTAGTACCAATTGTTCTTGCCATATATTTTTACATCCAACACAAGATCCAACTACACAATGTTTAGAATTACATTTTGGATTAAATGAAACAATATCGAATGTTTTCTGTCCGATACTACGTAATGATCAAGAATATTATGAATGGGTTGTTGTTCAAAGTCGACAAACTAATTCAATTAGTTTTAATCGATCTTGGCTCGAATATCGGCGAGGCTTTGGCAATAGTTTAAATCAAACTGACTTTTGGATTGGAAATGAAAATCTCTATTGGTTAACTAATAATTATCAATGTCGTCTTAAAATTGAATTAACCGATTGGTACAATGAAACTCGTGTAGCAACCTATGAATTATTTCGAATTTCAAATCAAAGAGATGAATATAGATTGCAAATCGGAGAATATAACGGAACTATGGAACCGTATAATAAGGCTGATAGTAAGTTATTTTATAGAGAATAAAAAGAATTAATCGTCGATTTCTACTTATAATCAGAGTTATCAAATCTCCTGATTTTTCTCATGTGACAATTAGCTTCGTTTTGAACCTATAGCGATTTGCAAGAGAAAAAAACAAATCTACGGGAACGTTAAACTTATATATGGAATGATAGTCGCAATCAGATGAGCCATGATAATGAACACTCATTTTCAGTGTTGCCAGATGTCGAACTTGAAAGTCCGGAAACTTGTGGAGCTTTTTTCAAATGTTGAAAAAATGCGGAAAGGTTTTTTGGGCTCGTGTTTTACTCTAACGGATTCGAAACAAAGATACTCTTTACACATATCTACAACATATATTTTAATAAAAAAGTGCACATCCAAGAAGGCTGCCTGATGTCAACCTTGAAAATCCAAAAAATTCCGAAATTTGTTTTTCGAAGCATATATTCGATTGTTAGATTTAAGTAGTGTCCCGAATTGTTGAGTAAATTGGCTAAGTAGTTTTTACTATGTGTTTAAATGACTTTTATGAAATCAGCATTCTAATTCGCCTACAAGGAAAATTTTCAGCATCAATCCCATTATAGGAGACGAGGTTAATGCGTCTATGAGTGAAAAATCGGAAGTTATCAGATAAAAATCATCGATTGACTGTTGAATGCCGAAAAAAAAGCACTCCTGATTTAGGAAAAAAATTCTCTGATTACCAAAAATTTGAATTGGGTAACCCTGGCTATAATAGTTTAAGTGTACACATCGATAGTAAAACAAAAATTAGAGAAATCTTATATTAGCAAACAACTGCTAGTTATGTAACAATTACGTTTCATTCTTATGTAAGAACTACTACCTGATTGCAATTTCTGTGCGATTCAGTACAAGAATGACACAATCTCGTTGTAATGAGCATCAGCAACTATGTCCTAATTTTAACTCTTCGAGTGTAAAAAGTAAACCTAGCTAGCTGATCATGTTTCGTTCTTGCCGAGATGAGATAATGTGCATCAAGAATACTACGAAAAAATGACTGGATCGAGTGAAAACTTCGTACAAACGCAGACCTAGTTTATTGTTGAATTACTTCTATAAAAACTTAACATCGCACGAACATATTTCAAGTGCCTCTTAAATAATGCAGGTCGATATTATGCACATTCATTCGTTTCTCAGAATGATTAATCATTCGAGAGACCTGCGTTCTTAACACGATTTTTTTTGTAAATAGGTTTTTCTCGTTGGCATCATAATTTTCCGTTTTCAACTTACGATCATTATGCTGTAGAAAATGTTAATTGTTCGAACTTACATGGCGGTGTTGGTTGGTGGTTTCATTCCGGTACAGAATGCGCACACGTACAACTGAATGGACGTTTACCCACACGTACCGATGGACTTGTACCATTGAATACAGGCATTCTATGGATAGGCTGGAGAACTGATCGACACTATTCATTTCAACATGTTCGTATGTTAATTCAACCGAAATTCAAACTTCATCGTCGTCGACGACGACGACGACGACGATAAATCGTTGTTCTGTTCATAGAGTCCTGGGTTTTTTTCATACTTCATTTTTATTAGTTGATTGTATTATTTCATGATCTTGTAGCTGAAAATAAAATAGCAGAAAAACCGTAATGCTCAGTTTTTCAATCCTTCATCCATATGAAAGAATATTGAAATGAAAATATGAATTTTTTATTTGGTTTCCACCAGTGTGAAAGCAGATAGTTTATTGTTATCTAAAATAAATAATTATCCTTTTTTTTCTTCTTCTATTCAATTCAAGTGTCTCTGAGCATGGATTAAAATAATGAACTAAATAAGATCCACTACATAAACTGATCATTGGAGAAGAAGAAAAACGAAATAAATTTATTTTTCATATTAGAATATTGATTCGATTACATATTGGAGTATATTTGAATACAAAAACAAAACAAACAATACCGATCAAACGTTCTTTCTCAAATACAAATATACAGTGAATCGAAAAAAAATGATATGCCGATTTATAGATTTCCTTTTTCTAGAATTGCACGATACAAAATTCCGCAATAACCTAAACACACAAAATTTTGATTTTTAAAAATTCCTATTATTCATGTTCTAACTGAATAGACAAGACAAGTCATTCTTTTTCGGTTCGCTGCATTGCACAACATTAAAATAGATAAATAACTAAAGAGATATATGTATATAATTCTTCTTTTTCTTTCTCATCGAAACAATGGACAATAACAATAAATGAATACTAAAACTAACATCTATTCTTTTTTCTTTTCAACTTCTTCATTAGGTGTTGGATGATCTTCATAGGCAAACATTGCTGTCCAATCTCTGCAAAGCAATGCTGTTAACAATGGAAAACCGACACAAAGTGGTACAATATAAAGTAAAGCCGGTTGACCATGTTTAAATATTTGAAGTATAAGAATTGTTATTAACAATGCAATAACATACGCAACAAATGAAACATTAAAGTAAAGTGGTGATTTTGATTTACGCGTCATATCATAACGAAGTAATAACGCAATAAATGCTCCGGGAACAACAATATCACCTACGCGAAGAAAAACAGTTATCATACTTTTGTTACTTCCTTATGATAGAAAACCTACCGAGTCCAAGCATGGCGAATTTATTTGCTGCAAATATTCCACTTTCAAGTAAATCTTGAGGAAAAATTAATTTGATTGGTGCATCAAATGATTTCGCGACGGTAATCATAACTGAAAAGAGAGAATGAAATATTATTCTTTAGCAAAACAAAAATAAAATTCATCCTTACCATTGGTGCCAAAAACCCAAAAGATATCGTAGATAAATAAGCCACCAAGTAAAACACATCCGTTGAAAACTCTGAATTATAAAAAAAAAGAATTCAAACATTTTCTAACAGACTAAATCTTCGATCATTACTTATTGAAATGAAGAATTTCAATTGCATTTAACGAAAAAGCAATACCAAATATATTGTTACTTATCCAATGACGTTTGAGTAAATACCAAACACCAATTAAAACACAGAAGAATAATGCGATTATGTCCAGAAAATTAAATTTAAAATCTATATGCATTATATCATTGTTTGAAGTATTATTCTCGGATAATTTCAAATGAAATTGTCGTTCACGAAGCTTTTCCAATGATGGTAAACGTATTCGATCGACAATTGGATGTATGGCACGAAAGAGCGCAACAATTCCAATAACGAAAAAATAGATATTTAAAACGAATGTTATATATTCTTTTGAGACAAGTAATATAACAACGTAAATACCAAATAAAAATCCACTTGCAATAAACGGAAACATAGCAGCTGGAAAAAAAAAGAAATTATTTATTTTTTCCGAATTTCAAAAATCGAATTTTTCCTACCATCTTTAGCTGTAAGTACTTCAGGTTTTTCTCCGGATTTTTTTTGTTTATCCTGATGTGTTATTGATCGATATGAACCAAAATAAACGCATAGAAGTGCAGAAACAAGCAGAAACGAATAGGATAATAACATTCCTTCAGTGCTGGCCACAAATATTTCTTTATCCGTCGTATTTGATCCATTGAGAATATCAAGTAATGGTAACAGAGTTTCGTTTTCAGTTGTTGCAGCCATGTTATCGTTGAAAATGATTATCGGATTATTGTTTATTACTGACTAGTATCAAGCTTTCAATCGGTCCACGATGCACTTTTTCTTTATTCGTAGATAAGAATTAACCAATCATCAATTGACACAGATGTCTCAGCCATCAAAAATAACTTTAAAAAAAAAGAATTTATTTTTCTGTAGGCGTGAGAGTCATATTAAATGATGCTTAAAAATATGTAAATTATGTTTTTGATTGGTAATGATGGCATAGGAAAAATAAAAAGCGCCCAAAAATCTGCTTACTCAATTAAAAATATTGTTATTAGTTAAAATGACGTGTAAAAGCAGTTCCACTGGGAAAAAAACGTGTGAAACTCCCATATGTTTGTTCGCCTTGTCATACAAAAGATGAATCATATTTTTATAGCCACCAATTTAACTGACACTACTAATTGTATCTACAGTGTGTTTCAGCACTTTATTATGTACATTTTTTTCCTGATTTATAGTATTCACCACCGTGAAACAATTCGAGGAAAATAGTATCATGTTGTTTGTCTCGGGTTTGTATTGAAATTTATCTTATCGAATTTCACATCAATAGTCTTTAAGGTTGAAATTAGTCGTATAACTTTAATCTTAAAACAACAATCAAAATTCGGTGTCAAAGGTAGATGCGAGTTTCGCATTTACATCGCACGATTAATACAGAAAAACTTTATCGTAAATAACAGTAGCGAATGCAACAAGGACATAAGCAATAAATCTCATTGATTGCTACAGAATTGAAAAAGCCTTGAGCGATCACAAACAAGAGAGCTGTTGCATTAATAGTTTTCTAAATGTAATTATCGCCTATTTTATGGATCAAATAAATGCATGATTCCGAAAACGATGTATACTTGTTTGAATTCTTCAACAATCGCCCCTATCGATATTGTTGTTTACCACCAACATGTTGTATTAATGTTTTTTTTTTAGCATTATTCATTCTCCTACTTGAAATTGTAAATTTATCATTTTATTCCTTTTGAATTAGTACAATCATATATAATAGAAAAATGATTGTTGATCGAAGTCCAAGATATTTTTTCGAATAAGAAATAATATTTACAACTATGATCGGCTTTGTCATTATGTATTGAGTTTCATTTTGATGCCTCATATTTCTAAATGAATCATTTTAAAGGAGAAAAAAAGCACTTGACCAATCATTGCTAAAGGCAGATGGCATAGCCACTGTCGATCATTGGCGCTTAGAAAAGTCTCATGTCAATCAATACCTAGAAAAAAAAATATAAATATCAACCTTACTTATTTGATAAACAGTTAAGATAGAACAAAACAAATACGTATCCATGTCGAAATCTATGGACAAAAAAGTCCAATCTATTATTAAACAATGTGAATCTTTATCTATTGACGATATTGAAAAACTTTCAAATTATAAAAAATTACAAACTATTATTTCAAGAAAATCTCAAGGCAAATTTGATATTTATCTTGTACTTGCGATTGTATTTGGAATGCTCAGTTTGATTACAACAGGTATATCACAGTTTGGCACTGAACATTTTCTTCATTATGCATATGACAAAATTTTCTCGATCGATATTTATCGCGAAGAATGTCTTGCGCCGAAACTTGAATCTCTCATTGATGCATTTCGTCCACCGACATCCTGCGGTATTTGTCGCAATGTGGATCACATCGAACGCATATCAAATATAACACGTGAAGAATTCGAAGAAAAATATGCTTATACAAATCATCCTGTTATAATAACTGATGCAACGAAAAATTGGTTGGCAACAGAAAAATTTAGTTTTAAATTTTTTAAACGTCTTTATCGAATGAATTCAAGTGCACTTCGAGCCGTTGAGGAACATTGCCAATTTTTTCCCTATAAAAATAAACATGAATTTGAAACATTAGGAGATGTTTTTGATATGGACCCAGAACGAGCCTATATGATCGATGACGATTATCAGCCGTGGTATGTTGGTTGGAGTAATTGTGATTATTCAACTGCTTATCTTCTTCGGCAATATTATTCAAGGCCCTATTTTTTACCCGAACAATCAGAATCCAGTAAACTTGATTGGATTTTTATGGTTCGTTAAACAGATAAAATAAATGTAATTTTTAATTAATTCTATTGGTTGTTTACTGTAGGGCACGCCGGGATTAGGTGCACATATGCATATTGATAATGTAGATCTACCATCATGGCAAGCACAAATACGAGGACGAAAACAATGGACTCTTCGACCTGTACCGGAATGTTTATTTTCTTGTAAAGAATTTAATTTTATTGTTGAACCAGGAGAAATTATTGTACTCAATACAAATGTATGGTATCATAAAACATTTGTTATTAGCGAAGATGAAATAAGTATTACAATTGGATCTGAATTTGATTAATTATATGGTGCTACTCTTATTTTTCTATCTAGTCAATTTATATTATTTTTCTCTTATTTGTATCGAATTTAGTAATATTATTCTATAATAAGACAATAAACTTTTCGAAGTTACTCAATGTTCTATTGAATCGAAGATGGTAAAAAAAAGAAAACTATCTCTAATATTCGTATAGCATTATTTTTAGAATTCTATCGAAGAACGTTCTTGTGATTTCGATGATTTTTTGTGCCTTTAAATACTATGGATTTCTATTCTAACAAACTGCTAGATTGAGAGTATTCCTTTGGAAATGAAATTTCTTTAACAACGGGTTCAATAATATCAACAAGTTATTGTAATATATGTCAAAGAAACACATTAGGTTTTTTCATTATCAAATACTGTTGGATTCGTTCTTTGTTTTAACTTTTAGACATAAAACCAAAAGAATTTATTGCATTGTAGAGAAGAAAAAAATGATTGCTTTACTGTAAGAAAAAAAGTTTTTTAATGATTTGTTTGTTAATTAGAATATTCATATGGTGGTGGTTCTTCAGAATGATCATCCGATGATGTTCTGGTACGCGGTATCATAGTCGGCTTTTGCCAAGCTGTTGGAGAATTTTCATCAGATATTTGTTTTAGTAGTTCTCGTTCTGATTCGGCTACTTCCCTGTCAATAAATAATTTGCCTGCGAATGTTATAATGCTCAGTACAAAACAAATGGCGGATATTATTGTGGCTGAAAACAAAAACATGATTATTTTTTTTTCACTGTTTTCTATTCATTGCTTACCACTCATTAAATAATCCATGGCTCGACCGGAACGAAACGAGAGAAATTCTGTTCCCTCAAAAAATCTTCCTGGTGTATAAAATTTTGTTAATCTAATAAGGTCTAATATCGATACAAGAATACACAAGAGAATAAGAGTAAATAAGCATGAAGCCCAAATCAAACCGACAATGTATCGTAAATAGCAATTATTTGTATTGTAAACTAAAAGTATAAATAATACCCAGGATGGAAAAATTATTAGATTGGCAAAATATAATGCAAACGTATATAGTATCATGATCGTTTGAAAATGATGAGGTCGAGTTGTCTGTGTCCATGGATCGCATACAGTAACGGAACTCGGTTCCAATTTAACACAAGAATACCATATACCAATTGAACCTTCTGCAATTATTTGAGAATGTTGAACTGACAAATTTGATGTTGGTATTATATCGTCCAGATGAACTGCATCATATTTAAATAAACTATCCGAATTAAAACTTACTAATAGAAGGAAAGCTAAAATCGTTATGAGAAGACTAGTTAAAATTGACAGCCATTTCAAGATGGAATAACTGTTTGCTGTACCAATAATAGTTGCGATTCGACGCAAGTCCATGTATTTGTATTGAAGAAATTTAATTATTTATTTCATTGTTCTAAAAATGATAAAATAGAAAGAGAGATAGAATATAAAATGCATCGCTGCATTCGCGTTTGATTTATTCATTATGTACAATCATGCAGTCTACACAGAGATAGACGTTTGCCAATGAATCACATTGAAAAAGACAAGAAATTTCAACCAGCATACATATGAAGAATAGCTAAGCAATTGTACGAAATGTACACGACAGACAATAATTTTTGAAAAAAATCTATCAGAATAAAGAAAAACGCCACGCAATTATGTTCGTATTCAGCTGTAAAGAACTTCATCGTCCCTTTCATTAGACTTTTCTCGACATATCATCTCTTTACGAATCATAATTTATTAGTGTGTGATAAAAAAAACATTCTTTGTCGTTTTTAGTTTAAAAGCCCACACAACCATACGATTCGCATTCATGAATATTTCTCTCTCTCTCTCTCTCTCTCTTTGATTCAGTAGCTATGCATCAATGATTTTTCAGCAAAGAAAAAGAAAGACGAGACACACTTTTACTCTGTTTTACCAATTCTGCATCGAAACAAGCACCTCGATAGGTGTCGCTACATACCAATCATCACATTTCCATGGTTTACCCGGTTTGGATGTTATTGCACCATCTCAACTTATTTCAGTGCATATAGTAGATTGAATGCAGTTAATCATCGACTGGAAAGCGCGGCGTCTTTCTGTAACCGGAGCTACTTCTGGGGTCGGGTTGTGTGAATGACTTGCGGGCGGGAGTCCTGTTTGTCGTTGCTCTATGTTGATCGAGCGTCCGCACGAAGCTTGGCATCGACATGGTGGGAGTTGAGGAATCTCTCCTTCCAGGGCGTCTAAGGAAGGTTGAATCGGCTGAGGCGCGAATAGCGAGCAAGCCAAAGACCTCATGTTGAGCAGTCGTGGGATAGCGCTTGTGAATAGACAGCGGTAGGCAGCCCGTCCAATATAGTTGAACCACAATCTGTTTTTTTTTTATTTATATTTTTATTTATTATGACAATATATGGTATGTATCTCTATTTAGAATTTTTTTAATCTGTAAAAATCTGAACTATTATAAATATTTCTAATATATATATTTTATGACGAAAATTTAATACAATAGAAAAAATGAATTCTAATGCAGTAAATTTTCATTCACCATCGTAATATATCTGGAATTTTCTTTTTTTCTTTTGAATAAAATTATTAAAATTGAATAACACTCATTTTCTTTTGTTTTACTAGTGTAGATATCAATAAGACCTATATATCTATGATTATTTACACATCGATATGGTAGACATAAGCATATAGATTGATTTTTTTATAGTTTTAGTTTATCGAAACGTCTTGATTGACATCTGATAATAAAACTTCAAATCAATCGAAAATTAAAAACAAAATAGAATAGTAATTATCAAATCAAGTAACAAGCTTTAAAAAATCATGATAAAGAAGACGTAGCCATTTTTCCTAAAATTAAGATGAAAAATTGGTTGTTTATGTTATCTTTCACAATCAGAAGGATCCTTTTATGCATTCTCTCGAAATCATATTTTCCGTCATTTTTGAGCATTTATATTTTTTTAATGGAGAATAATGTTTCGCCATAATAGGAATAGGCATCATCTCTTATAGAGAAAAAGAGAATCACCAGGCAGTATACTTCGTAAAAGTAGCTCTGAATAAATTCATTTATTAAAAAGTGTTGCTCTGATAGATTGTTGTTTCCAACAATTCACACGATTTCGTCACTGCGACATGTATTTGATCAATAAAGATCATTTAACTCTTTGCTAAGTTGTAATAAGCAACTTCTGGGAAAAAAACGTTCTGTTAAATATTGTTAGCGTAGAGATGAATTGTGGAATTTGAATTTCGAGTCGGAGCCATCCTTGATAAACAGGTAACGAGAAAAAATATTTAATCTCTTCTAAAATGGAACGTTTATTTCGATGTTGATAATACCATGGAAGATAAAAGTAGTGTACTTACATTGTCTAGATTTAGTAAAATAATTTGAAGAAGGTTTACCGAAAAACAAAACCGAATGAAAAATAACTAAAAGGAGAACAAAAATATATAAAGGACCCCGCCGGATAAAAACATTTTCTAGCATCGATTTCATTTTTATACAGTATTGCAGAGCTCGTTGAGATACATCCAATGGTATATAGGAAGTCAAGTTTTCATAACGGTTTTGTGTAGTTACAGTCGATATACTATCTATACTGGCATAGGGATTTGTATGGTACTAATAGAAAATGTACACTCATATGATCAGCTCTAATGAGTATATACAGATTTAGTTTTATAATTCAGTTCGATACAACTATGAGTGGTGCTCAATTTTTCATATTTGATAGTTTTCATTTCGCTTCTCTGTACCCCCGCCCAGGGTGATAAAAGTGAAAAATTTTTTTTCGACTTCAAAAGGATCTATTGACGTCAAATTGTTGCGGAATGTTTGCTGATTATAGATGTATAAAAATTTCCAGAACTTATGCTGCACATTGTTGGAATATTGTCTATATACTGGGACCTCTATATGACAAAATAGTCGACTTTTTTACCACTATTTTCAAGATTGCCGACGAGCCCCTGCAGCTCAGAAAAACTGGGTCTCTCAAATATGTAGAGCTCAGTGACAGACAGTTTTTAGGAAAGTTTCACGTTGTTACCGCATTGTTCTACTGCACAGGACTGAAAACAGTAAAGTGCATTTTGGTGAAAAAATGTCATGACTCTTTTAAATATGAAAAATTGAGCACCACTCATAACTGTATCGAACTGAATTATAAAACTAAATCTGTATATACTCATTAGAGCTGATCATAGGAGTGTACATTTTCTATTAGTACCATACAAATCCCTATGCCAGTATAGATAGTATATCGACTGTAACTACACAAAACCGTTATGAAAACTTGACTTCCTATATACC
The DNA here is from genome assembly GCA_905331475.1 of Rotaria socialis. NCBI lineage: Eukaryota > Metazoa > Rotifera > Eurotatoria > Philodinida > Philodinidae > Rotaria > Rotaria socialis. The sequence continues at coordinate 1,926 of CAJNYU010003264.1, read as the reverse complement.
ATTGGATGCATCTCAACGAGCTCTGCAATACTGTATAAAAATGAAATCGATGCTAGAAAATGTTTTTATCCGGCGGGNTACACAAAACCGTTATGAAAACTTGACTTCCTATATACCATTGGATGTATCTCAACGAGCTCTGCAATACTGTATAAAAATGAAATCGATGCTAGAAAATGTTTTTATCCGGCGGGGTCCTTTCATTTATTTTACTATTCAATTAGTCATTACAATCGATCAATCCAGGCATTCTATAGATTTTTCTATTTTGATTCTATACTCAATTATCAAGTTTAGCTGTTAACAGCATTTCATAGATATTCAGAATAATTTGTTTCTTATGATTATGTTTTACTGTTGCATGAATTCTACGACACCACCAATCCATTTTTTTTGTATTCATCATCTCATTCTTATATGTGTGATGTAGTTAAGGTATCAATAATTCATCAACATAATCGAGAATACTGAGTTACTTTTGTAATTATTTTACATTTCTATCAGTTGAGTATATATCGATCACAGTCAGCCACATATTTACTAATATTTGTAAGCTTTGATTATTTATTTAAGTTATCATGAATTTCTCAGAAAAATTGAAAATAAATGCGTATTTCTTTCTTATCAATTTCGACTAGCTACTAGGATCCTTCGTTGCGTTGTTTTTCTATTTATCTTCAGAATGTTGAGCGATTCATAGTCTCGTTCCAAACAAGCCTTAAGAGATATTACAAACAACCTTTTCCTCGCATTTCTGTACTATATTGTTTTTGATTCATTTTTCATCGGTTCAGTTGTCGATGTAGTTCAATCGTCAACAGTATTTCAGAAATACGCACAATGTAGGTTTCGTGGGGATTTTCACATTCTTATGAAATTAGGTGCCTCCATGAGGACCCCCGCGCCCACACACCCTAGTTTCAGTCTCTAATTTTATTTACATTGAAGATGCGCATACTAGATCTGAAAATCATGTTTAAATTTCCATCGAAAACCTTGGATCAACACCCGAGAGCTTTCATTCGTTAAATTCTATATATCCTCATATTTGAGACACAGAAAACAAAGGCTTTAGCAGAAGAACAGAACGAATAATAATCCTTTTAATTTTACTTAATAAATGAAATCTATTTAAAAGAAAACAACATTTTTCCTAGAACAACATTTTAGATTATAAGTTTATCGTAAATGATCAAAAATGGTCTTGACACGAACATTGACCATTTGGATAAAAGTGATGAATACGATTAGCATCACGAACAACAATATCACATTGTTCAATTTTTGCTATCACTTTTGTAAATTCATCTTAAATATTAAAAAACAAATGTTGACGATTGATTGAAATGAAAATAATCGAATATCTAATTCCCAGGTCGAACAGCCCGACCTGGAAACGGCCGGTTCCGGGTAGTTCCGCTGATTTTGTGAAAGCAGTATTCCGGTTGGAAAATTTTCGCATTTTTTCCGGTGATTTCCGATCAATTCCTGCCGGAAAGCACCGGAACTTGGCAGGAATTTCCCGGAAAAGTCCGGCCGTATTTTTAACCGGAATACTGCTTCCACGTTCCAGCGATTTCCCGTGTTTTCCTGCAGGATATGGTGACTTTCCCGCATATCCCCTGAAGTATCCTACGGGATCCGGTGACCGGAATGTTCAGCCTGAGTTACGACAATGACCACAAACACGAAGATTTTTAACAGCTTGAATAAATTTTGGACAGGTTCTTGAATCAAATTCAATGCGATTACCAATAGTTCACTATGACCACATAAAACAGATTCAATTGTTTCATTTTCGTTTTATGAACGAGTTATCCAAGATGAATCAAATATGAAACCATTTTCAATCGCTTTTGATTTTAAACGATCAATTTTAGCATAGCTTTCAGTTGATTGTGGATGAGAATGATCATGAGCTTTAAG